>CAIGRP010090562.1:0-28803 GCA_903798385.1 Fraxinus cuspidata
ATCATTCTTAGCAACGGGTCGAACTTTAATTGACAAGGAGAATGGTGAGCTAATATTGAAGGTGGAGGAAAAGCAAGAGATAGTTAATATTTATACCCCATTTGAGAAACCTTACAGCATAAATAATTGCTGTAGAATTGACGAAGAAGAGCCACCTGATCAACGAAACTCTCAGAATAGAAAATCAAATATCAGTAGACTTTTTGGTAGAGATGAAAATGAAAATATCAAAATATGGAGAGCAAAAAAGGGGTGCATAAATAAAAATTGCATAAAGTGCAATGCTGTCATAACTTGGTTCGAGTCACAATGATCAAACATGGCACAATTCAGGCTAATGACATTAAAGAAGCGCTTCTTGGGAGGCAATCCAAACTTTTTTTTTCTTTTTAATTCCCTTTTTGAGTTTTATGATAGTTTAATTTATTTTAAATTTATTTGTGACTCATCCTCCATACCTTATTTTTCCTTAGATTTTCGATATATTAGTTGGTTTATTAGATGTTAGAGTTAAGTAACACTTGTTCAAATTATTTGATCTTAATGCTTTAATTGACTTTTNAAACCAAAATTGACCAAGGAGCTAACGAGATTTATAGGAAAGCTAGCCATTGAATTACAAGTCATATCAGGTGAGTCCTTTCTTCCACACCCCTTTATATACGGATATAGGATTAAAGATATTGAGGACAATGCCTATTTAAGTTTGTGGGTAAAAAACATGAGTTTTTATTTTTTATGTGTTTTTGTTTGTTTTTATTGTTTCAGTAAAAACAAAGAGCAAAAATAAAAAATATAATAAAAATATATTCTTTTTGTTTGTTTGTGTGAATTAGTTGGTCTGGCTAGCAATGCTGAATATATTGAATCGTGAATTGATCTATGAATAGTGTATAAGTTGCATGCTCAGATTAATTGAATATGTTGAAATAGTGGACCATAGATGCTAAATTCAAAACCACTAAATTTTACATTTTTGGACCAAATTTAGAATAGTTTTGGGGATTTCACTGTTGTAGGAAGATGTTGAGATAAATAGGGATTCCATGTGTGAAACTAAATCTTGTGTGGATTGTCTAAGGTCAATAGATGCAAATTGGTGAAATTCTCAAGTTAGAAGTCATTTTATTTGAATTGATGTTAAATAAGGGACATTGCATTAATCAATGCATAAAAAATATTTTATTAAAAAAATTCTCTTCGTAGCCTTTATGACTCGAGCAATTAAACCTGCAAGGGTCTTTAAAATCTGGTGTCTTATGGTTATCTAATTTGGGAGTTATCGGCCGAAAGCTTGTTACTTGGGTCATTTAGAAAGTTTAAGGGAAAATTGCTTCAAATAAAGAAAAAAATTACTCATATGAAAAAAAAAATCAGAAAAAGCAGGTGCATCAAACAGAAGATGCATCAAATGACTTGGTTAAGTCTCAACACTTGTTTAAGAAAATTTGACTTTTGATAAAAAAATTGTTAGCCTAGTTAAGACCTAGAGATTGAAGCAATCAAACTTAATGGAGAATCCTTATTTTTTGAAATGTTGAACTGCAATTGGTGAAATTTTGTCAAACTAGAGAGGTGAGGATAGTAAAAAATCTAACTTTAGTACACACACTGAAAAAGAGTTAAAATAATAAGTTTGAGGGTGTGTGAATCTTACAATTGATAAAAGAACATATTTGACCATTGAGGGTTGGAAATTGAAACAACTTATGAATTCATAATGCCATACTTAATTCTTCACACACACGTTGATTTTATATTGGAAAAGTAGATTTTAATTTTTGTATTGTGATTTTGAAGCTGTGCATATATTTGATATTATGATTTCAATTTCAAGATAAAAAGTCAGGTTAGCTGCTAAATCTTGTTACTTTATTTGATTGATTGACCACCAATTAGATAATTAGCATTGCTTCTTTGTATGTTTGTTAGGTTTCAATTTTTTTTGAGGAAAAACAAATATTCAAGTCTGGGGGTATGATAAGTGTAGTTTATACACTTATTCGTAACCTTAAATCACGATATTTAATTATTAATTTTATTTAGTTCTACCTAATTTATGTTATAATATGTTTTGTAGGTAAAATTTTATGTTTAATGAAGAATTAGAGAAAAGAATGCAAAAGTGGCAAAAAATGGCAAAATTCAAAGATGGCTTCCTTGGAGAGATAATATATATTGAATGGGTTGAAGTTAAACGGGTCTCGATAGACTTATATTGAAGATTTTAATTGAGACCCAAATTAAACCTAAATATATATAATCACAAACCTAGATAGACTCTATATATAATATTTTTTTGTGTCGCGCAGCACAGAAAAGAAGAAAAGACATTCACGCAGAGAGAAAGGAAAACAGAGAAGAGAAGGAAGAAAGAAAGAGAGAAAAATAAAAAATAGAGGAAAAGTCAAAGGAAAGAAAAAAAAAACGCAGAGATAGAAAGAAAAAGGAAGGGAACTGCAAACATTATAAATTTTCACGTTTCGTCAATTTTTTATGATATCTTTTCACTTTTGCGCTTTTTTATTTTGACAATATGAATAACTAATTTTTATACTAGGAAAAACATTTAGTCGACTTGTGATCTTTTATTTTTTTATTCAATATTTTTGTTAATTATTTATTTATGTGTTGATTTTATTATGAGTTTAATACATATAATTATCTGATCAATAATTTGATGATTACGTGAGTCTCTTACGAATCGAGATGTGAGTTTGAGATTTAGACCATCTAATAAAACTCAGTAAATTAGTATAACGTGTAGAGATACATATACTAATTATTGCGATCATAATATGAATTTTTAGAACTAGTGTTTCGTTTGACTAAATTTGATTCACATAGAGATGGAATAGAATTAGTTAAATATGTTCGATGAGAACTCGAAATGGGTAAATTGAAATTGAATATAATAGAAGAATTCGATCTATCACTATATTAGGTTATAAATCTTGAATTAAGAATAACGGTGATCAATAGATGAAATTGTTTTGCCCACATCACATATTTGAATTTTCAATCATCCATTGTTCGTAATATTTTTATATTTTAGATTAGTTAAAAGTAGTTAGAAAAAATAATTATAACTATCATAATTATTTATTTGCTTTTGTCAAATGAAATTAAAAAATTAGATTAAGTCCTAAAATATAGTTTTCGTGGGAACCATATCTAGACTCAAGGATCCACAATACTACTTATTACGATATCGTATACTTGAGATCTAAAAAATGCAACAGCAATCATTTTATCTTCAATTGATCAATTTGGCCATAATAGCTATGAAAACTTGAATTCAATTGTTATAGATAAAACAATTTGTTTGTTATAATAAAAACATGCGATCAATCATAGATCAACAACTTTCCCCATTTTTTCATTATGACAAACAAGATAATTTACAGTTTAAGATTAAACAATTGATATCACGTTGATAAAGGAATATACATTATAAGTTTATCATGTAATTCATATTCTCCATATCTTTTATAAATTGATAACCATATATTCAAACTATATAAATGATTTTCCCTATTTTTCCATTTTTCATATACTCCAAGCATATTATGTTTTCAAATCACAACATGCATAATCATCTCACTCAATTTTTCCCTTTTGGCATAAGCAAAAAGTACAAGACAAAACATAGATGGAGAGATAACCATAGGCATAGGTAGTAGCATTCAAAGAAATACGATATCTAAAACGTAAAAATAAGCTAGGTGAACCAAGAGTGTATTCAAGACATAAAAACATAAAGAAATAACCAAAATATAGAAATGTAACTACAAAAGCTATGGCTATAGCTTTAGAGGAGGTGGTGGAGGAAAGTGGGCATAGAAATGAGCGTAGAAGGCATTCTGGTGAGTCTATATCGCAGCTTGTTGCACTTGAATGGCATCTTGTTAGGCTTGTATGGCAGCCTGCTGAACTTGCAATTGCTGAAGAATTCCACTAATGCCATTAAATGAAAATATAAGGGAATCAATGTGTTCGTTTAGAAGATTATAGTGATCCTCTGTAAAAGTGAACCCTCCGCTCGAAAAATGAGGAACACTAAAAGATGGAATATCATGAGTGGGAGGTTCGGAACTTGTGGTATATCGGCATCATCATCCTCAGCACCATCAAATAGTAGAGTCAATGGGCCCGAGGTGGGGTCAAACCCTTTTGTGTGTGCTACCCATTGACCATTTTCTTTTACTATTTTCATCCGCTTAAGGGTTTGTATATTGATTGTGTCGATAGGGTGAAGTTTAACAAAAGTATCATCATTTAATGGAATGTCAAAATGTCTAAAAACTTTTGTGAAACATTCCATAAGGTAAAGCTTTAACATAACGCGTGGAATGAACAAACTTCATAAAACCTAATGCAATAGTTGGAAAATCTAATTTTCCCGGCAAGAAAGGAATCGAGAATGAAAAGATCAAAATAGTTTATTTCATCTCGATGACCCTTCCAAGGAAGAATGACATGTACAATGATATTTTGTACAACTTTTCAAGGAAAAGTTAATTGGTTTGCACTAAGTTTTGTGATATTTTCAAATTCTTTCCGGTAACCTGACGATATGCCTCGGAAGGATCATATGTAGAATGAGTTTTATGAAGAAAAATTCGAATATCACACATCTCAAGCTTGAGAAAATCACGAATAAGAGATTTTTTGATGGTAATACAATCATTTTTAAGAAAACAAGAAATCTCATCCGAACGAGGAGTAATAACCATGTTGTTATAGAATTCTTTCATAGGACGTCACTAGCATGTTCTTTTAGTGTAGCGACAGATACCCAACCCACGTTTCCAAAATACTTTTCTGTATGAAATGCAGGTGTTTTAATAGTAAAGTCGGTGAAATCAACATTTTTACCTATTAAAATTGAGGATTTCTCAAAAGGGTTGGCCGACACCTCGGGTTTCATATCGAATTCTTCGTCGGATGAATATGGTATAGATCGTCTCATAGTGCTCTTGAGTCTTTTACCCACTTTTTTGGACCCCGACATTGTAAAAAATGGTGGTGAAAGAAGGAGATGCTAAGGTTTCGAATTTTTTGTGAATTTTAAGTTGTTGATGGAAGATATTTGTAAATTTTTTAGGGTTTGAAGTGTAGAGGTAATGTGTTTTTGATTTTAAGGGGTAATTGATGATTTGAGTGGAAAGAATGAAGATTGTAGGAAGGATTTTGAAGAGAGAGTCGAGAGAGTTGAGAAAAAAGGGGGAAGAAATTGCCTGGTTCACAATTTAAAATCTGAAATCGCGTTCATCTGGACGTCCGGATTGGCAAAGCTTATTTTTCTGTCAAACCGGACAAGGTGTCCAGACAGTCCGTTGGACTCGTCCGATTCTCCCTTTTTTAACATACCAAATCAATGTCAAATAAAACATGTATGAACATATAGTATGAATTTAACTTAGTTAAGTACTTCGAATTCATAAATAATCCCCAAACCTCATCGAATATGTGAGAATCGGTCAAGTGCAAGAGGTTTAGTGAAGATATCGGTTAATTGATTTTATGTGTTCACAAATTCTAACACGATATATCCCTTTCTTGCGTGATCTCTTAAGAAATGATGTCTAATTTCAATGTGTTTCGTTTAAGAGTGGAAGATGGAATTTTTTTGACAAATTGATGGCACTAGTATTATCACATATGATAGATATATGATCAACTGACATGTGATAATCACTAAGAGTTTGTTTCATCCATAAAACTGAGCACAACAACTTGTGACCAAGCTATATTCAGCTTCGACTTCGGTGGTTGATAATGCAATGAAATTTTGTTTCTTACTAAACCATGACACAAGTGCAAAGCCTAGAAAATGATGAGTTCCGCTGGTGCTTTTGCGATCTAAGAAGATTAATATGAGTGCTCTTTGGATATCAAAGCCCTAAAGTTCTAGTGCCACTAAGATATCTTAACATTCGTTTTACAGCACTAAGGTGAGATTCTTTAGGATTTGATTGAAATTTAGCACATAAACATAGATTAAACATAATGTCGGGTCTATTTTCAATTAAGTACAGTAGGAATCCGATCATATCTCGATACTTTGTGACGTCAATGGAAGTACCTTGATCATCTTTATCCAATTTTACGGATGAACTCATGGGAGTGCTCATAGGATTCAAATCATTCATTTCAAATCTCTTGAGCATATCAAATATATATTTATTTTGATTGATGAATATACTATCTCTAGTTTGCTTAATATGGAGACCAATGAAGAATTTGAGTTTTCTCATCATACTCATTTCAAATTCATGCTCATGCATTTTGAGAATTCTTCACAAAGATGGATATTCGTTGCACCAAATATAATATCATCAACATAAATTTGAACAATAATCATATTATTCTTTTAAGTTTTGCCTATTGAAAAATCGTTAAAAAGTAGAAATTTACTCAATCTTTCATACTAAACTCTAGAAGCTTGTTTTAAACCATAAATAGCCTTTCTAAGTTTAAAAACATAGTTCGAATACTTGTGATCTTTAAAGTCGAGTGGTTGCTCAACAAAAACTTCTTAAATGAAACCATTTAGAAATACACTTTTGACATCCATTTGATAAAGAGTAAATATTTTATAACAAGCAAATGCAAGAAGCATGCGAATGGATTCTAATCTAGCAACCGATGCAAAGGTTTCCTCAAAATCAATATCTTCTTCTTGATTGTAACATTAGGCTACTAATCTAGCATTGTTTCGCACAATAATCCCAATTTCATCTGATGTATTTCTAAAGACCCATTTTGTACCGATGACGATTTGATCATTTGGTTTAGCGACTAAATCCCAAACATAATTCATTTCAAATTTATTTAGTTCTTCGGCATAGTTAGGATTCAAAACTCATCAAATTCGTCTTCCTTGAAAAAATTTTGGTTCAATATGTAATATGAAATCACAACTATTTAAGTGATTTCTAGTAGAAGCTCTAGTAGTAATACCTTTGGATGAGAATGGACATGCTTTCATTCTTTTGGTAGAGTGTGATCATTTTACGTTTCGGTAGGTTCTACTTTACTTTGTTGAATGTTTGCTTCTTCCTTATGTTCCTATTTTGGATCATCATTGCTTCGATCTTGAATATCCATTTGTTTGAAAGAAGTTTCCAATCCTAGATCATTAGTAATACCTTTCTCACAATCAAGATGATTAGTTTCATTAAAAGTAACATGCATAGATTCTTCAACAACTAGAGTTCTTTTGTTGAAGACTTTATAAGTTTTACTAGTCGATGAGTAACTTAAAAATATTTCAATATCGGATTTTGAATACAATTTTTCCAAAATTTCTTCTGTATTTAAAATAAAGCATTTACAACCAAAAATTTTGAAATAGCCAATATTTGGAATCCTATTTTTTTCGAAGTTCATATGGGATTTTAGTTTTCTTTCGACTAACTAAAACTCTATTTACAATATAACAAGCTATTTTCACTTACCATGGTCCTAGTCATTTTTATAATGCGTGATTTTTCTTTCTACTACACCATTTTGTTGAGGAGTTGTAGTAGTCGAGAAGTTATGTTCATATCCGTTTTCATTGCAAAATTTATTAAAAGCAAGATTATCAAATTCTCCACCATGATCACTTCTAAAAGTTGAAATAGAGTGTTCTCTTTCATTTTGAACCATTTTGTAAAAGTGTTTGAAAGTATTCAAAACTTCATCTTTGAGGTCTAGGAGTAGAACTCATGTGAATCTAGAGAAGTCATTGACAATGACGAATGCATAACATTTTCCACCCAAACTAGCGGTTTTAGAAGATCCAAAAAGATATATGTGGAGTAGTTGAAGTTGTTTTGTAGTTGAAAAATATAGTTTAGATTTAAATGAATTTTTTACTTGTTTACCAAATTGACAAGAATAACAAATTTTATTATTATCAAAATTTAAATTTGGTAGACGTTTGACAAAATAACTTTTGAAATTTTTTGAAAGAAGATCCATGATCACATGGCCTAATCTCCTATTCCACAACCAAGTATCCTCATTTAAACTCGATATACATTTTTCCATCACTTTCAAATTCTATATAATATATACATTTTTGCTACGGCTGCCTATAAACATTATCTTTTTTGATATAGCGTCCTTAATAAGGCATTTAAAAGAATCGAATTTAATATGATAACATTTATCATATAATTTACTAATACTAAGTAAATTATGTTTGAGGTTATCTACCAATAACACGTTTTCAATAGAAGGAGAAGAATGATTACCAATATTTTCGATTCCAATAATTTTTCCTTTTGCATTATCTCCGAATGACCTCCATCATTTACTTTGAAATTTGATAGTAACATTCTATCCCCAGTCATGTATCTTGAACATACGCTATCCAAGAACTATTTACTCTCCATCTTCTTTGGTTCCTACAAAAATAATTCAATTTTTGATTTTTGACACCCATACAAGTTTGGATCCTTGGTAGTTAATATTAGTGGATTCTTGAATTCACTTATTCTTACTTTCAAAGTGTAGCATCTTTTTTGGATAGGCAATTATATATAATATGTCAATCTTTATTACAAAAGCTACATGTATTTTTTGAAGAATGAGTGTTTGAAGTTTTGACAAATAAATTTTTTAAAGAATGGTTATATCTGATTCCTTTTTTTTTTAAATCAAAAACACACTTTTGAACCAATCATTAAATCAAAATTCTTCTTATCTTGAGTAAATTTATAAATAATTTTAGTTAAGTTTTCAACTTTTTCTTTCAAAGAAGAATTTTTTTAATCAATAAGTCATAGTCAACATTTTCCTTTTGACTTTTTAAAATTTTCTTCATTCACTTTTCAACAAGTAGTGCTTCTTTTTAAGAATGGAGTAATTTAGAGCGAGTTTTTTAAATTCCTCAAGAATTCATCATAAGATGTAGATAAATCATCAAATGAACATTTTTCAGTAGAGTTTACCTTATCTTCAATTGTCATAAAGCATATGTTGACGACTTCTTCTTGATTATCATTTCCATCATGATCATCATTGTCGCTTTCATCTCACGTTACTTGAATTGCATTTTTCTTGATATTTTTCTTAGTCAATTATCTTGTTATCGGATTTGTTACAATCATAGCAAATAATTTTCTTACTCATTTCTTCACCCTTTTTTTTCTTTCTTTTGGAATCTTCGATTATTTCGAAAATCTCTCCAATTTTTTATAAGAAGAATTAGATCATTGAGCTCTTCATCACTTATATTTTTACTTGTAGTTCATTCACTCGATTGCCGATTTAAGAGAAATTTGGTGCTAAGGAGGCTCATTTAATTCCTCTTTGCTTTTCCTAGTTTTCTCCTTAGTCTCGGCGTTGTTGCGCTCATATGTCATCAATAGGCCATAAAGTTTTTCCAAATGATATGAGTTGATATCTTTGGTATTTTCTATCAACATCCTTAATAATCTTCATTCCTCCGGTAGTGGCCTGAACATTTTACTTACAAGTTCACCGTTAGTAAATCTTCAATCAAATCCTTTGAAGTCATTAACAATATCGGTGAAGCGAGTAATCATGTTAACAATGGGTTCATCTTGTTTCATGAAGAAGTTTTCAAATTCTTTAACCAAGAGATTAATTTTAGTTTTCTTTACTTTACTAGTGCCATCATGAGTAACTTTCAATGCATGCCAAATGTCATATTCGGAATCACACATGCTAGTACGATTAATTATCTAAGGATCAATAAAGTAGATTTTTGACTTTAGCATTCAAGGATAATTTTCTTTTATCATTTTCATCATATTCCTCTCTAGATTTTGGAATGATTTGAATGGGTTGACCATCAATTTTAATAGTCTTGGTAGACAGATAATGACTATATTCAATAACTTTCCATATATTATAATCTATTGATTGAATTTATATCATTATCATATCTTTCCAATAATTGTAATACCCGCCATCAAAGAAAGGAGGACGATTAGTATAATGCCCCTCAAGATTTTGAAGATTGTAGTTATCTATTACTCAAGATTGTGGGATCTTAATTTTAAAAATGAACACCTTGCTCTGATACCAATTAATAGCCCAAGAATGGCTAATCAAAGGGGGTGAATTGGTTATTAAAATTTTTTCGAAGAATTGATATAAATTCAAACAAGTTAAGGCTAAAAAGATAAATCAAATAATAAGCACAAATGTAAATGTGATAAGTAAAAGGGAGAGATGATGCAAACGATATAATTGTGGAGATTAGATCCAAATCAATTATCTACAACTTTTGTTACCAAGCTCTCCGACACGAGAAATACTTTTTCACTATATTGATTGTCTTGTGGTGCAATCCAACCCTTCACAACACTTCCGGTGACTTATAAACAAAAAACACTGATCCTTATACAATGTTGAGCATTACAGGACCTCAACATGACCCACAAATTTAAATGAAAGTTGATTTTAAAATTTGAAAATTCTCTATTAATAAATAATATGATCAAATTTAGCACAAAGATCTAAATATGTTAACACTATAATTTATAGCAATGAATAAAGTTCAAGTGTTAGGTGAAAGTAGGGACGGCAAAATGGCTCGGCGGCTCGGGCCAAGCCCCATTTTGAGGCGTCCACTCGAGTCGGGCCAGCCTGTGAGTCTAAAAAAAATGCCCTTCTTTTTTTAAAATTTTTTCTTTTCATTTTAGTTGTAATTTTTTATATATATTAATATTTAGTTATTATTTATAATACGTATAAATTGCACAATTTTAAATTCTTTTAAAAATTTTAGATTTGTCACGAATTAAAAAAACAAATCGAGCCGGCTCGGCTCACTAAGGTCCGAGCCGAAAGCTCGGATGGAACCTAAATTTTCTGGCCGAGCTTTTGCTCTGCTCGGCTCTGGCCAAAAAAAGCTCGAAGTATTTTTATTTGAGCCGAGCCCGAGCAAAATTTTCAACTCGCAGCTCGACTCGATTCTTTAACACCCTTAGGTGGAAAAAAAAAAACTTTGATGAGTAAAATGAATTTCAAAAGTTAATTCAATCAAAAAAATTTCAAAGTAATTGATTTGATATACATAAATCAATATAGCTTTGCTCTATAAATTTTTCACATAAATGCTCATACAAGTGTTGTATTAAATGTAAATTGAATTGGTATTTATACCTGTCAAAACGTCAAAATATCTTATCAATCAGAAGATCCATCCGGACGTCCACTTACTAAATCGGACAATCAAACTAGCCGTTGTACATCAGAATTCAGAACGGTTAAAAATTTGACCGTTGGATGAATCAGATGTTCGCTTGGACAAATTTTCCCTAATTTTTCTTTCTTGATTTATTTTGAAAATGTAGGCTTTTGAAAGATATTTTCACTTAATTTTTCAAGATAAGTGATACTTGTAAAAACTTTAAAAATCAAGTGGAAATTTTTATCTTTTTGAAAAATAATTTTTATACAAGCGTTTTTGTGAATAATTTATGTTGCGTATAAAAAATCAACTTTTGAGCTTTTACTGATTCATTGCTAAGGATTAAAGTATTTTACTTTTACATATGAATCCAAATCATCTAAATATAATATCTTCAATGAATACTTGATTTGTTTTTGTCTTTGATTGATTGACGTGAATGCTCGACTTCCATCTCGATTTTTGGATTGAAAATTGCGAGTCTTTTGGTAGCAATAATTTATTATTCAATTGATCAATTTGGCCATAATAATTATGAAGACTTGAATTCAATTGTTAGAGATAAAATAATTTGTTTGTTATAATCAAAATATGAGATCAATCATAGGTCAACACATATTCCCATCTATCAAGTCTCAACGTTTCTCTTTAGAAAACATGTGTTTGACAATTATGCTCCCAAAACTTTTTTTTCTTTCAAACTCATTTTCAATCAAATATTCACACAATAAAATATTTTGCACTTAAACCAAAACCTTTTTTTCTACTTTTTACATCACACATTCTTCAAAAAATCCACTATTTAAAACTCTTTTTTTCAAACAAAACTCATTTTAATGGTTATCATATATCTCTTTGGTGGATTCTAACGAGTAGATAATCTAGATAAGCCCTTGTTATAGATAGTCTAGATATGTCCTCGTTTGTCCCTCATTTTTTCAAAATTTTTTTTTATATACTCATTTTGAACAAACACATTCATACAATAAAATATTTTACATGTAAACTAAAAAAATTTTCCTATTATTTAATCATGCATTCTCAAAAAATTCATTATTCAAAACAAAGTTTTTTCAAAAAATGACTACCAAACGTGGGCAAAAATATTGAGGTTTATATTTATTATACTACTAAGGATACAAATAATTATAGAAGTTGTCCAATTGTACAGTTATTGGATATTTATGTGTACTTTTCTTCTGAAAACTTAACAAACTTGACCATTGCATCGAGGTGCTAGAGTAACTCATTTTTGAGTCAAGTTTATCCCTAAATTAGATCAATCGTCGAGTCAAATAAGTGAATTGAATGCGTGTTTACAAGAAATATGGCAATAAAAAAAAAACATATAAGTTTGTTTCGATATGATTAAATTGAATATTCAACTGATCAAAAGGGCATTTTAAACAACAAAAAGCTAAAAAGTGATCTTTTTTAAAGTTTTATTCTTTTTAAATGATCACTATCCAACTTTGACTATTGTGATTTGTAACATGACTATTTGAAATATTGTCTCAAAAATTATGACAAATTGAATTTTATTTAAGAGTGAGCTCTATATGGCCCCATGTTCCATGCTTTTTGTTTACTATATATTTGAGATCAATAAGATTAAATTGAAGACGATACTTCCATTTCCAAAAATCATCTTGATCCAACACTGTTTGTATTGTCTTGACACGTCGTACTATCGTAATCCTCCCAAAATGTAAATAAAAAGCGTAATTCATTGACCGTAGTAACTCCACCAAACCCTAAATCCATTGATCATGAAAACGTCGACCTCCCGATTTAACAAACGACTTATTTACGTGTCTAATTGTCATAAATATAGAGTTCTTCCAAATTCAGATATTAATTGGACACAATTCCACTTAATTGCATGCCAGCCTAGTCCCATCCCATCAGTGTAAAAGTATAAGCAAGTTAAGATCCAAAGAGACCATTCCACATAGGAATGTGAGAAAGTTTCAGGTTTTGTCAAACAAATGGATCTGCAAAGATGATAAAGCAAACGTGGTCGGTCACATAAGGATTGTATTCTTTGTCAAAAGGGCATCATTCACTAGTGGCATTTTGTCATCTGTTTGGCTCTCTCACTCTGTTGAAAAAGTGAAAAAGAATCTTCAGCAAAAGAAAAGTGACCAATTTTTTTTTCTATTTTCATTCATCTTAACTTTAATTACTCTGTCAACTATTGACATATAGACACAAATATTTGTAAAGAGCTTACCAAGGGTAATATAGGTTTCAATAATTAGATGAGTACAAAGAGGGACATTTACCAATCAAAGAGAGAATACGAAGTCATTGGGTTATCAATCAATGAAAGAACGCGGAAAGACGCTTTTAAAGTATAGATGGCAGCGGGGTGGATTTGGGGCGGGGTCCCGCCACTCCCCTACCCCACCCCGCCATCCTTAGGAGGGCGGGGTGCGGGCGGGTACGGGGCGCGGGCCTGCCCCATTTCCTGCCCAATTTTTTTTTTCCAGTTAAAATAGAAATTCAAAATTTTAAAATTCAAAGCAAATAATGTTCAAACTAACTATATCAATATCTAAAGCAAGCACTCGAAACAAACAACATCCAAAATTAAATATTAATTTATTTATTTTATTCTTCACAAGGCGGGTTCAGGGTGAGGTATCTCCGCCCCGCCCCGAGACCTGAGACGGGGCGATAGCCCGCCCCACCAACCCACTGGGGTGGGACGGGACGGATTTTTTTATCATCGCTATTTAAAGGGACCTAGAGATTCACATGACTATGTAAAAAGTAATAAACATCAATTTATTTGACAATGGGACTATTGTCAAATCGTCTAATAAATTCAAAATTAATCATTGTGGACGATGTAGTAGTAACCACACTACCATATAAACTAATAGCTAGTGATGATGAACAGCGTTATTAAGAGAAAATAGGTTTTCGAATAATTTCTCCTGGGCAACGAGTTGGCTTGCCCCTTAGACTCGGCTTGCGTTCTAGATGAGCTCGAGCTTTTGGGCTCATGAGCCAAGCCAAGCATGGCTCGTTACCCATGTCGATTTTGAAATTTAAAAGAAAAACAAAAAAAGAGACAAATACAATAGTTAAGTAATTAAACAAAGTTTCATACACTTTCGGGACTTACATGTTATTTGTATGATAAATTACAAATAAAACGTTATGGAACTACAACACAAAACTTCGAAAAATAATTATTACGAATATATTAAGCCAAACTACAATAATTAGAGCATCTCTAAGAAGTTCGTTAAAAGTGAAACAATTTCTATTTTAGAAAGTTAATTTTTAAAATTATGTTCCAAAAAACCATTCAAATTAACATTATAAAATAGAGAGTGAATTTTAAGAACTAAATTTACTTCCTATAATTAAATGCATTCAAAATATTTCAAAATAGAATCTCTTGAATATGAGAGTGGACTGTTTGTGGGTGAAGCTCATGGGCACCCCGAACTATCTAATCCGTGTTCAGCTTGTTTAGCCTACAGGCTTAGGTACTTGGACTCGGCTCGACCTGACCTTCTAAGCCAAAATTTCAGTTGGCTTGGACCGGCTCATCTAGAAATGAACCGTGGACTGCTCCAGCCCCAGTTTCCACATGCTGGTCTCAAGCTTGGCTAGCCGCTCGACTTGTTGTCACCCCTTCGCCGCTGTGATAGACATTTTAAACAGAAAAAGGAAAAAAAAGAGAATGGACTGTCAAAAGAAAATATTATCTTAAAGATGCAAAGTAGCAAGCATTAAAGAATGAATTTGGCCCTAAGAATTGGCATAAAAGCTGCTTGCACATGAAGTTAAGCACTTTTCTTATCTCTTGTATCTCTATCTTCTACCTTTACTCTTACAAATTACAACCAAAAACTCCATTAATTTCCTCTCTCAATTACACACAGAACACACACTTGATCTATATATGAATTCTCTCTTTAAACACATAACCTTTCTTTTCTTTCACTTTTAACAATGTTAAGACCCATTCTCTAAACTTATCACTGATAAACTGATAAATCTTTGCTATGGCAACTATTAGGAAGCTTGTAGTGGAAGTTATCGATGCGCGTAATCTTCTCCCAAAAGATGGCCATGGAACCTCGAGTCCATACGCGGTTCTTGATTTTTATGGGCAGCGGAGGAAGACAAAGACAGTGGTACGAGATTTGAGTCCTGCATGGAATGAAACCCTAGAATTTAACGTTGGAAAAACATCGGACGTGTTTGGTGACATGCTGGAACTGGATCTTTTCCACGATCGTAATTTCGGACCTACGACAAGGAATAATTTTCTCGGAAGAGTGAGGCTGAGTTCAAGGCAATTTGTGAAAAAAGGAGAGGAGGCTTTGATTTATTATACTTTGGAGAAGAAGAATATGTTAAGTTGGATTCAGGGCGAGATTGGTTTGAAGATTTATTTTGTTGATGAGGTGGTGCCTCCCCCTGCGCCGCCTCCACCAACTCCTCCGCCGGCTGAGGAAGTGAAGCCTAAGACACCATCACCACTACCAGCATCCGCAGAAGCACCGCCTGAGTCATCTGTACCACCAAGTGATCCACCTACAGCAGAGCCCGGAAAGATAGAAACGCCACCAGAGCCACCATTCGATGGTGACAAGCCCAATGAAGAACCACCACCAGCTCCGCTGGCTGAAGCTCCTCCACCACAGGATGAAAATCCCACTCCTGAAGCAGAACAGCAACCTGAAATGAAGCAACAAGAAGAAAATAATCCAGTGGATCCAACTCCACAGCAGCCAGTGCAACTGGATCAAGTGATGGCATCTGTAGCATCTGGAACTCCATTTGAACGCAAAGTCAACAAAATCAACCCTCCTCAGCCAGTTAGCCGTGCATCATCAGTTAGTAGCTTCGGGTCCGATATGTCGGATCGAACTACAATTGAGCGGTCCACATTCGACTTGGTCGAAAAAATGCATTACCTCTTTGTTCGGGTGGTTAAAGCCCGATTCCTTCCCACTATGGGCAACCCGGTGGTGAAGATCGATGTTTCTGGTTGTCACGTCATTTCAAAACCAGCTCGAAAAACCACTTTTTTTGAGTGGGATCAGACATTTGCTTTTAGTCACGACTCATCGGATTATTCTTCCAGACTAGAAATCTCTGTCTGGGACCCAGTTTGCAGCAGCATACCATTAGGACCCACACCTGACGTGGCAGGACACGATTTCTTGGGTGGGGTATGCTTTGACGTCAGCGAAATCCCTCTTCGGGATCCACCTGATAGTCCTTTGGCTCCACAATGGTATAGACTCGAAGAAGGTGGGGCAAACAAGGGTGACCTCATGCTCGCCACGTGGCTAGGAACACAAGCCGATGAATCATTCCCCGATGCGTGGAAGACCGACACTGCCGGTAATCCTAGTTCAAAATCTAAAATCTACCAATCACCTAAATTGTGGTACTTGAGATCAAGCATAATTGAAGCACAAGATATCTCCTTGATAACGCCGTCAAAAGATATATCATATCAGACCAAAGTTCAACTCGGATTTCAAGTTCTAAAAACAAAATTTTTCGTGACAAGTAGCGGGGCTCCATCATGGAACGAAGATCTAATTTTTGTTGCAGCCGAGCCATTTACCGAGCACCACCTCATATTTTCGTTGATCCAAAAAAGGCCACCAAAAGAGCAAGTAGTCATGGGCGTCACTAGCATACCCCTCGCGTCCATTGAGCGCCGTGTGGACGACCGCAATGTGGCGTCAAGATGGTTCACTCTTGAGGCACCTAGTGAAGAAAAGAGAGTATACCGCGGTAGGGTCCACTTGAGGTTATGTTTCGACGGTGGATATCATGTGATGGATGAGGGGGCCCACATGTGTAGTGATTATCGACCGACCGCTAGGCAGCTTTGGAAACCCCCTATTGGTAGTGTTGAATTGGGAATTATTGGGTGCAAGAATCTGCTACCAATGAAAACAATTAATGGCAAGGGGTCTACTGATGCTTATGCGGTGGCGAAGTATGGTAGTAAATGGATACGTACACGTACAATTTCTGATAGTTTGGATCCAAAATGGAATGAGCAGTACACTTGGAGGGTGTATGATCCATCTACTGTCTTGGCTATTGGAGTATTTGATAGTTGGGAAGTATTCGAAATGGACGGCTATAAAGAGGCCAAAAGACCAGATTTTCGTATTGGAAAGGTACGTATTCGTATATCTACATTGACTACGGGTAAGGTGTATCGAAATACATTTCCATTGCTTTCCTTGTCACAAGCTGGTTTGAAGAAAATGGGTGAGATAGAATTGGCGGTTCGATTTGTACGTGCAACTCCCACACTCGATCTCTTACACTTGTATTCGCAACCGATATTGCCCATTATGCACCATCTTAGGCCAATTGGTGTGGTTCAACAAGAAGCATTGAGGGTGATATCAGTCAAGATAGTGGCTGCACACTTATCTCGATCAGAACCGCCCCTTAGGCATGAGGTGGTGACTTACATGCTCGATGCTGACTCGCACACATTTAGCATGCGAAAGGTTCGAGCTAATTGGTTTAGAATCATCAATGTGATTGCCGGGGTGATAGATGTGTTCAAATGGATCGATGACACCCGTGCATGGAAAAACCCCACTGCTACAATCCTCGTACACGCGTTGTTAGTGATGCTCGTTTGGTTTCCGGATTTAATTGTGCCAACATTGGCATTCTATGTATTTGTGATGGGTGCTTGGAATTATAGGTTTCGATCGAAGACCTCATTGCCACACTTGGATCCAAAGATTTCACTAGCCGAGTCCATTGACCGCGAAGAACTAGATGAAGAGTTTGATGCAATGCCATGTACGAGGCCTAACGAAGTCGTGCGTGCTAGGTATGATAAGCTACGAATGTTGGGGGCACGCGTACAAACCGTGTTAGGAGATTTGGCGACCCAAGCCGAACGCGTGCAAGCATTGGTGATGTGGCGCGACCCACGTGCGACGGGGATTTTCATTGGACTGTGTTTTATTGTGGCATTTATATTGTATTTGGTACCATCAAAGATGGTGGCTATGGCATTTGGATTTTATTATCTGAGGCATCCAATATTTAGGGACAGAATGCCATCACCAGCTCTCAATTTCTTTCGAAGGCTGCCTTCACTATCAGATAGAATGCTGTAATTTGGAAACATTTTAATAATTGATGGAAACTCTTGTCATACTGATTGGCAAATTAATAAACGTACATTGTCTAGACTCCGTCTTTTGTTAGACTTGATGACTCAATAATATTTATATTTTCTTTCTAAATTTATTTTCATATCCAAATTTAGATGGGATTTAGTTTTATTTTAAGAAAATAAAAGATACTAAGGTAGTAAGGTACCATTATTGGATTGTTAATATAATTCATTGAAAAAACAATTTTGGATTTGGATGTCTATTCATTCGACGTCAACGTCACGTATATCAGAAGACTTTCAATTTGCAAGCCACTTCATCGTTGATTTAAGATCACTTATTTGGAGAGAGAAATTTGTAATCTTATGAAACAACTCGTTCTTTGTTAAATTTTATATATGCTTAACTTTTCAAATTATTCAAAATCGGCCACCTGGTATCTCTAAAGGTCACTTTAAACTCGTACATGCTAAATTTTTCATTTAAATTAATTAAAAGAGAAAATTATATAAACATTTCTTGAGATTTATGACATTTAGAAAGACATCTTCTCCTTTAAAAAAAAATAAATTTAAAAACCTCCATTAGCATTTACTTTTTATTACAGATTAGTTTTCAATGTTAGCTAAAGGTAAATATACATTTTCCAGTTTACCTTTCTATTTAATTTTAAAATTGGAATGTTATATTTAAACTATATATTTTCTTTTTATTTTTTCTTAAGATATATTTTTTTCATACTCTTCATTTAGATGAAATCATTTTACTTTAAAAATAATAATATCAATCTTATTATAAAATATATAAAAACTACACAATAAGATTTTTTTTAAAAAAAAAACTACAATTGCCCAATAGTTAACAAATCAACATAAATAAATGTATTATAGTGATTTAAGAAAGTTAGTCGAAAATTCATTAAATGTTTTACATTGCTTAACTTAGTCACAGTTTCTCTAGTTTTTGTATTTTCGTACTATTTACATTTATACTATACTAATATAGAAAATTAAAATAACATTATCATAAATATTAATATGCAAGAAAGACATCAAGGTTTAAAATCTTAAATTCTTTTTATTCATTTTTTATTAGATATATTTGATCAATTTTAGTATTGCCATTTGAAAATGAGATCCTTTTTTTATTAAAATTAAATAACTTTTACACAAAAAAGTTAAAAATAAATAAAAATTTTAAAATTAAAACAATTTACTTTTGTCTACATAAAAGTTGAGGGGAATAAAAAAACAAAAAAGCAAATATAAAGTTTCTGAAATTTTTTAAATGGAAGGATAATTCAGGGGAGATTTCTGTAATTTGCTCTAATTAAAATTTTAGGGTGTGTTTCATGGAAAATGGCCTTTTTTCATTCAAATTCCAACTTTTGGAGTGTTTGATTACTATTTTTTCATAGAAAATATTTTCCTACATTTGAAAATTTGCCTTGTTTTCCTTGTTTTTCAGGAAAACATTCTTAGGAGGGTAGGTTTTTATTTTTCTCGACACAAGAAAAATACTTTTTATCTAAGAGACATTTTTCATACCAATCAAATTTTTATTTAGAGGATGTTACAGAAAAACTAATTAAGCTCACGAATCCAAAAGAAAGGCCCAATTACAAAATAGGCCCAAAGCCTATGAACAAAATGTCCAAGGGGAGATACAGACCCAATTGCGCGTGGCCCAACTATTAGGAAATATTTAAATAAGAGACTAAAAATAAATTATTTCTTAATGACTAATATTATAATAGCATCATTGGTGCTAAAACGTTTTATGATAGCACATAGGATAATATTTTAACATAAATGGTGTGAAATAGAATTATTCTTTCTCTTACACTACACAAAACTTTTCTCACATAATCTACTATATTTCTTATTAATGTATAAATCGAGTTATAATTAAGTCTCATACCAATGACACCGTCATCTTCAATTGTTACATACTATGTTATAGCTCTACCATTGTCACCGCCACTTGTAACATTCCATGTTATATCACAGCCACTATAACTAAATTCACCACCAACATCGTGCATCATCACCACCCTTGGGCCACATGTATGGACACATCCACGTTGATCGATAAGCACAACTTATAAATAACAATACTCTATTATTTAATATTACATCATGTAATGATTCTCTCCATTAAAAATAAATAACAATACTTGTCTAGTCCTCTTAATGTTTGAACTTTAAATTTGGACCGTTGTATTAGCACGTGGACGTGGTTATACGTGTTTACTTACTATCGAAACAATCAAACAGCAAAATGTGTTATTTTATATACATACATCGAATTAGCCGTTAGATCAAGTTCCCAACACAAAATTTAATTGCACATGTTAACTTGTTCATTAATTATTTACTACAAATACCTATTGTATACCAACAATATGTGTGTGTACGTGAATTTTATGAAACTTTAAATTTTACAAAATTAGAAAATTTAATTACTTTATTGTCAATATCATCTATGACAAATCACTAAAAAAAGTTAATAATGCTCAATATACTTTAATTCTTTGTGATCATTTCTTTAATACCGGATTTTAATTTCGGATATTGAATTTTGATTATTAACTCATTTGGTTCTTGATATTGATTTTGATTTTTTTTTCCTTTTTCTTGATTGTCTTGTTTTCCAATTTAATTGTTTCAATCTTTCTTCTTGTTTTTGATTGTAATTATTGATATTGTGAGTTTTGGATCTTCCTTTTCATTGATATTGATTTTGATTTTTTGCTTCATAATCTTGATTGTCTTGTTTTTCAATTTAATTGTTTCAATCTTTCTTCTTGATTTTGATTGTAATTATTGATATTGTGAGTTTTGGATCTTCCTTTTCAATATACTTTCACTTATATTCTTATGTTAATGGGATGGCACAAAAAATGAGAATCACATATAAATTGGCGACCATAGCCCTATTTATAATTTCCATATGTATTTGGCACATCGTCAAATACAACCATAATGAATCCGATCTTCACACATATAATCTGACCCACGCTTTATTTAAATGTTCTAAACCCAACAATTTAATTTTTATTAGATCACTTTAATTGAGCTCAACTTTAAGATAATCTTATTCACAATTAATTACATATATATGCCCATATAACAAGTTAATAAACATAACAATTTATCACTATGCTACATATGTTAACTTATAAATACGTATAACCCTATGATATCAAATTTTTTGATGTCATAACCATAAGTATCTTCGAACAATTTCGTCCATTGATTATATCAATATAAGATCAAATCGATGTTCATTACAAATATCATAACTAAACCCTCAGTGATCACGTATATCGACATAATCAAATGACATAGATCAACTATGGATGTGCAGCATGAAAATTATATGTAATATGATCCAAACATGCATATTTCCAACTGGTCTTGCCTTATTCTTTAATGAGTTCAACCATAAAGTTTAATTGGAGCGGAACTGAACTGGATATCCATGGATAAAATTATGTGTCTAAAACAGATAACATTCGAATACAAACTCCTAGTAAACTGGCATATCATTAAAAGATGCAACACTCATGTGAGTATTATGTTCATAAAAGACTTTGAGTGGTATCCATTTAGTAAATGGATCCATGATTATGGAGTGTTTCCTAATATGCTTTATAGAAATCTAACCACTCTGAATTTTTTCATTGACAACGAGGAACTTAATGACTATAAACTTTGACATCAAGAGGTTCCTGTTGGAATACAAGACTGCTAATGTCACAGAATAACTAAAGTGGTCTTTCAAATCCATCCAAAATATGCAGCCTAGTGATAATATTTTACAGTCATATTCCATGATCAGAATCAAAATATCCAATGATCTCCAATTGGTCTGATTTTCCTGAATGTGAACATGTAATCTTTAGTTCTCTATAGATATTGAATAACCTAATGGCTGCTTTCCAAATTTCTATCCCAGAGTTAATTAAATATCTGCCTAGCATTTCAATANTCTCCAACTGGTCAGATTTTTCTGAATGTGATCATGTAATCATTAGTTCTCTATAGATATTAAATAACCAAATGACCGCTCTCCAAATTTTCATCCAGAGTTAATTAAATATATGCATAACATTCCAACAATGAATACCATATCTAAATATGTACAAATTTAAGCATACATTAAACTCTCAACTATTGAATCATAAGAAAATTGATTGATCAACTATTGAATCATAGGAAAACTTTCATTTTCTTTAAATTCATCATTGATTGAGACTAAAGTTGTCTCCCTTAGTTGTAAGAGTATCACTTGATTTTTATTCCTGCATCCCATATTTTTTTAAGAACCTTATCGATACAACTCTTTTGTGATCATTCAAAAATACACCGAAGAATGATCCCTGTATATTTACATCATTGATACAAAAGAAGTATCATCAAGATTTTTCATTTCAAAATTTCATGATAAAAATCTTTTGATTTTGTGCAATAAGTTTATATCATTGCAGGTAAGCAGTATGTCATCGACATACAATAACAAAAAATATGCTTACTCCCCTGAACTTTTGATAGACACAATCATCAACTGAATTCATCTCAAAATCAAATGAGATAATTATTTGTTGAAATTTGTGATACCATTACGAGAAACTAGTTTAAACTCATAGATGAATTTCTTTAATTTGTAAACCATATTACGTAGCTTAAGATCAAAATATAGTCCTAAAAGCGTCTTTCATAGAAATCGGAGAAAAAATCTCTTTAATGTCAATACTTTCCTTTTGAGTAAAGTCATTTGCAATAAGACGAGCCTCATATCTTTCCACATTACCCTTCGAATTCCTCTTGTTTTAAATATCCAATTACAACCAATGGACTTCTCACCTTCAGGCAATGGGATGAGTTCTCAAACGTTATTGTTATTTATGAACTTTATATCTTTATACATGGCATTAAACCACTCTTTAGAATTAGGCTTTATGAAAGTTGATTGATCAGTTCTTTGTCCATCAATCCATGACATCCCTAATTTCTTGGAGAAAGAGTATAAAGCCATCTGAAATTTTCTTTCTCCTTTTTATAGTGGATTTCCTTAATGGCATTTATTCTTGAGAATGTTGAGTTTGTTTTTATGGAACAATCTATTTATTGTGTATATAGGATTTTGTAATATTGTCTTGATCTGAAATTGCTTTTTTAACAAGATATAGAGCGAGAATTTGTTCATGGTCATGATCATGCCAATTGCAATAGAAGAAATATACATATATTATTTCTCATAAACAAAATCCTTAATCTTATAACCTTATCTTCCCCACAAACTCTACATCCTCAAGGAATCAAGCATTTTCCATTCCAAAAATTGACCTAATAGTGGGATATTTTAAAAAATTTGTAACCTCTTAATAACTGTTATACTTGGAACTTTGTTGAGAATGAAGTTGCAATCTTTAGTGTTTCTACCTAGAGAGATTCTGATGTATTGTGGTACGATTCCACATTCCTCTAAGAATTTAGCAAAAGGTCATAGACGTTATTTATTAGAGCCGTTATATCTGTCATGGTATTCACCACTATGGTAAGATTTGACTTGTCAAATTCTTTTACAGTGTTGTTTTTCAACCTCAACTTTTTATACCTTGAACATGTTGAGTGTTTGAGATTTCTCATAAATGAGATATAAGTAGTTATAGTGAGAAAAATCCGTTTATGAATATACTAAATTACCGTTGACCACTCCAAGCAGTCGAAGTGAATGACTTACGGATATCCGTTTGAATTATTTCTAAGATGTCCAAAATCGTATTGGCACCTAATATATTCATGTTTGGTTGCTTTCCCTTGATGTAATTAATATAAACACTTAAATTTGAAAAATTATGGGAATCAAGAATTCTTTCTGACACAAGATTTTTCATTCTTTTTTTTTAGAGATGTTACCTAAGAGTTTGTGTCATAACGAAGCAATATTCTCATTGATTAATTTATGTTTAATGCCATGTGAATATATATGTAATATTTCTTTATAAGAGGCAATCATATTAAGTAGATATAGGTTATCATAACCGGATAAAGAATTGGTACTCATAATATTTGAATTAAAAAAAAAAGGATCAAATTGACTATTTTCAATTGAATAAGAGTAACCGAATTTGTCAAATGTAGAAATAGAAACCAAATTTCATAGGTATTTGTCAAGTGAGTACTTCTAATTCTCTCTTGTTTTAGACTTTTTTCTTCTTACACACAATATGAAATGAGCTCATCAAGAGTCCACTTCTCCTTTTGACAATTGGAATTGACTTTAAATTGACTGAAATGTGCAATAATAGAAATCAAAACCAAATGTCCAAGCAAATTATTAGACAACTCAGACTTTAATGCCTTTGATTTTGAAACAAGATACGACATTTCCATGATGCACTCCCATATTTTTTCTTTAGTCTTATACTTTAGTGAAGTCAAATTCGTCGGAAGCGTACTGTTCCAGCCTTATCGCCTTTTGAAAAGCGTTTTTTTTTTTCAATTTAATGGCACTAGTTACATTAGTGTCCCTAAATGTTATTGGAATTCCACGCTTCCTGATCGTAAGACTCGTGCGATTTAAACTACCTCACTTATCCAAGTCTCATTTTTAGTTAGTGAAACTCTTATCCGTAAGAGTAGTGGATTCTTCAGTCATTAACGCAATGTCTAGATCTAAGTTGCCAAGATTGATACAAACGTTCTCTTTCTAGCCTTAAACTTTGGTTCAAGCACGTGAATTAAAGTGATGTTGACAGATATAGTAGAAGTTGATGGATTAATTGAATATAGAACTTATACCTAATTAACATGTTTACATAAAATCCGTATTGGACAACTAATAATTTCAAATAATAGTGTACCACATCACAAGAGAATGAGTACAATATTGATATTTAGTCTTTGGACAAAAATACTAATTTGTAAATGACACTATTGGTATAGTAATCAAATATTGACAATAAATTCGGTTAAACATCAAGTCTATTTTTGGACCGATTCAATGTTCACATAATAAAAATTTTTATAATTGTCACATATTTATCACCACATGTGTATAAATAATTCGGTTAAATATTAATCTTCTTTTGGGCCGGTCACGCATGAATTACATACACACAACCTTCCTAATATTTCAAATAAATTAATTTAGACAAGTGATGTTATTTTGATAACTTGTTGGTTCAATTAATTTAATTTAGAAAATTAGAAATTTCAAATATATATTAAGTACCAAGATTTAAAATTAATTGTCCCTCCATATATATATTTTTTTTCTCTTCGTTGGGAAGGAAAAAACAAGCGATGCAGCACCGCTGGTCCGCTGTGCTCGAAATGGGCCCTACAGCGCCATATAACTTTTGCTGACCGCAAATTCCGACTTTTCTTCTCACAAACTACCAATTAATCACGCCGCTCAAAGAAGGAAAAATATTACCCCTTGTAATGATGAAACTGCTACGCCGTCACGTAGACCCATCTTTCCCTCTCTGACTTTTGTCCTTAGTTTGATATAGGCAATATCAATGATTAAAATTGTGATTTAGTTCATTTGAAGTCCCATAGAAGTTATCACATCATAACACGTGCCTCATAAATATTTCACATTTATTAAAAAAAAATGATTTTCTGGATAAAGATTGACTTTGGCTCAATTTTAATTGTAACTTATTTCCAAAATCTTAATTCGAAATTTAAGGTCAACCAAAATTGGTGAATTTAAAATACGAATTTCATCCCTAAAATTATTTCTTGAATCTCAATGGTTAAATATGGAATTGGATCTGATACCACTTGTTAGAATTTTACGAAATTTTAAATTTTATAAAATTAGAAAACATAATTATTTTATTGCCAAAATCCTCAATGTCAAATCACTAAGAAAGTTAATAATGCGAAACATACCTTAATTTTTGGGAATGTTTCTTTAATACCGAATTTTGATTTTGGATCTTGAATCTTGATTATTAGCTCATTTGGTTCTTGAGCTTGAGCTTTAGCTTTTGATATTGATTTTGACTTCTTGCTCCATAATTTTGATTGTCTCATTCGATAATTTAATTGCTGCAATCATTCTTCTTGATTTTAATTGTAATTCTTGATTGTAGGTTTTAGATCTTTCCCTTTAATATGTTTTCTCTTGTATTCTTGTATTGATGGGATGCCACAAAGAATGAGAATCACATATGAAATGTGGATCATGACCCTATTTATAGTTTCCATATTTATTTGACTCATCTTCAAATGCAACTCTAATAGATCTGATCTCTACACATATATCCGACCCACACTTTATTTAGATGCCTTAAACCCAAAAATTTAATTCTTTATTAGATCACTTTAACTGGATTCAACTTTAAAATAACGTTATACACAATTAATTACATATGTAGGTCCCAATTAATAAACCCAACAATATATTGCGTAGATTGTAAAGAATTAATAATTTTGTTTAATTGTCACATTTAAAAGCTTGACTTTGTAAAGAGCGGATAAATTTAAAATTTTGAATTTTGTACTCAATGAGTTATCCTTCATGTTGTGGTCGAAATTTTCCCATCAAAATTAAAACTTTCGTAAGTAAAAGGGAATTAAATTCATAATCTTTGCCATGTCTCATATTATATTACATATCTCACTATCAAATTTTAAACTTTTTGTTTTAAAAGAAGAAATTTATTTACTTGAACTGTCATCAAGAAACTCGAAAAGAGTGCAAAAATTCAATATGGATCAGCCTTTGTGAAGATTTTATAAAATGTTTAATTTATAAATAGATAGAAAAGATTATAAATAAGTGGGTAATATTTATGAATTAATTATGCATAGTTAAAAATGATTTTTCACCATAATAAATGTGTATATATAAATTTTGCCAAGGAGATATTAAACAATAAAATTATCAACATCGCTAGTGCAGTCGGTACTCATAGACTCGTCTTCCTTCCTGTTAAGGTTCTAAAAGAAATATGGCGAGGAGTCCAAGCTTCAAACATTATTAAACTTTTTTCAAGTTTCTAGACCAATAAATAAATGAAAGAGAACATACATTGAAAATTTATAGGAATTTCAAACTTTTTTTCAAGTTTCTATCAAAAACATAATTTTAAAAATCACAAATGTCCTAAATCAATAATGCTTTGTTCATAGACTAGGTTTAGGTTAGGATTTGATTGGATTTTTTTTCGAACTTATTTTATTTTTAAAATTTTTAGCAGTATTTGAACATTTTTTTGGGTTGAATTTCATAACAAGAAAGTACCACTTGTCAAACAAAAAGGCATGAGCCTTTTACCATCTTGACACGCTTTATAAACTACTACTCATTATTGTTAATACATTTTCTGAAACTCACTATTAAAAGTACTTATAAATTTACCAAACGGAGGCTTAATTCCGTTAGTATCAAATATAGTTTGGCACGTGATCGAAATGGCAACATGGACAGAAATAAGTCAGCTTAAAGGACAAATTTTGCTCTTTTTCCAAGCAGCTTTGGATTACCAGCAATTACGCTTCGCTCTATCTGCTCTATGGGCTACGCTCCGATAGTTCAGAATATTCACTGGGAGATGCCCCTTCATTAGGAATCTTCAAATGTTGAAATGAGATGGCAAACTAGATCGCTTAGTGCATTGCCTTCTATAAAATGATTATCCTTAATTATTTTTCCAAATTGAGTTATTACAATCGGCCATGTCCCCATTAATTTTTTTTATTTAGGGTTAGAACACGACAAAAAACATAAGGACGGATTGCTAGTGAAACTTATCGTCGGAGAATCATATTTTTATTATTGTCATGAAATCCTCCTCAAATAGAAACGTTTGAACATTTAAAGAAATCGCGATTTTTAAAATTGCGGCCCCACCCTCACGTGAGGGGGTTATCATGCTTAGATGTACACTTCCCATATTCAAAGGAATAGTCGATGCCTAAAGAAATTATGATCCATGAAATCACAATTCAATCCTTGGACTTTTAAAATTTTATAATATTAGTCCTTGCCATATCTTTACTTACTTAAATATGGCTAAGATTTGACCACGAACAATAGAAATATCTAGTACTGGATAACAAATTCGCATTTGGACCCAACTGGGAAATAAGGAAAACATTAAGGACAAAAATGGCCTGAAAAGGATAAGAGGGACTGAATTTGTAATTTTCATAATTTTAAGGGTTTCTCATGCAATTATTGCAAAAAATAAAATAAAATAAAAATGAGTAATTATTGTGTGGTAACGGCTAGATTTTCCTAAATGAAGCTTTAATGACGTAATTTTAAAAGGTCTCCTAGATAGCACCTCCAAGGTATAAATGAAGGGAAATGAGTTGAGATACTCTAAATAAGAAAGAGTTTTGTATAGATAGACCCCAATAAGTAATTCTTTGATATATAACATTTGACTAATAGACTTTCAAATAATACCCCCCTTATATACAAATTGCAACTAAAGCTATTGTAAAAATATAGAAACTTTAATTGAGTCCT
>CAIGRP010090565.1:0-19209 GCA_903798385.1 Fraxinus cuspidata
TTGAGTTTGAGCACAAAGTATATTGGACATTGAAATAATTGAACAATAACTTAGAAAAGTCTGAAAAAACAAAAATACTACAGCTTCAGGAATTGGAAGAATTCAGAAGAGAAGCTTATGAAAATGCATCCATCTACAAAGAAAAGATGAAGCAGTGACATGGCAAGAATATTCAACAACAAATTTTCAGAGTGGGGGATCAAGTGCTCTTGCACAACTCCAGACTTAAACTGTTCCTAGGAAAATTGAAATCAAGATAATCTGAACCTTTCACGGTATTCCAAGTGTTTCCATATGGTACAATTGAATTACAACACCCAACAAAGGGAAATTTTGAAGCTAATAGACAACACATCAAACACTACGTAGAGAATTTTCCCGCTTTGAACTAGTTGTCCCAAAATAATCGCAAGACAAAGTCAAGCTAATGGCGTTAAAGAAGCGCTTCTTAGGAGGCAAACCAAACTTTCTTCCTTTTTATTTATTCTATTTTTGAGTTTTAGTTTATTTTAAGTTTATTTATGAATCGTCATCCATATCTCGTTTCCTATTAGGTCTTCGATATGTTAATTGGTTTATTAGATGTTAGAGATAAGTAACACTTGTTCTAGTTATTTGATGTCAATGCTTTATTTAATTTTTCAGGAACATGACGTCGCGGAACATTTAAACCAATATTGACTAAGGAGCCAACTGGAATAATAGGAAAGCTAGCCATTGAATTATAAGCCATATCAATAAGTCTTTTCTTCACCTTCTTCCCTACCCCTTTGTATGCGGATTTAGGATAAAATGCATTGGGGATAATGTCTAGTTTAAGTTTGGGGGTGGAAAACATGAGTTTTCATTTTTTATATATTTTTGTGTGTTTTTATTACTTTAGTAAAAAAAGTTTGGAAAATTGAAAATTTTAAAAAATTTCAATAAAATAAAATAAAATATTATCTTTTTGTGTGCTTGTATGAGTTCATTGACCTGACTGGCAATGATAAATATATTGAATCATGAATGGATCAATGATTGATGAATAAGTTGCATGCTTATATTAATTTTTGCTTTTCCATATGAGATTTGATATATATTGAGCACATGAGTTAAGTTAAACATTGTGTATGAATGAATTGATTTCAATTGGATAGGTTAAAATAGTGGACCATACATGTTAAACCCAAAACCACTAAATTTTACATTCTTGGACCAAATTTATAATATTTTGGAGGATTTCACTGTTGTAGGAAGATGTTGAGATAAATAGAGATTTTATGTGTGAAATTAAAAAAAAAATCTTGTGTAGATTGTCTAAATTTAATGGGATGCAATTGGGTGAAAATCTCAAGGTAGATGTCGTTTTGCTTGAATTGGTGTTATGATGAACATTGCACAAATCAAGACATAAAAAAAAAAATTATTTGAAAATTTCTATTCGTAACTTTTATGACTCGAGTAATAAAGCCGCAGGGTTTTTTAAAACCTGGTGCCCTATGATCATTTAATTTGAGAGTCATTGGTCAAAAGCTTGTTACATGAGCCATTTAGAAAGTTTAAGTGAGAGAATGCTTCAAATAAAGAAAAAATTGTTGAAAAAAAATCAGAAAAAACAGGTGTATGAAATAGAAGACGCACCAAATGTATTGATTAAGTAACAAACACTTATTTAAGAAAATTTAATTTTTAATAAGAGATTGTTAGCCTGTTAGTCCTAGAGATTGAAGCTTAAGGGAGAATCCTTGTTTATTGTCATGTTGGACTGCAATTGGTGAGATTTACCTAAACTAGAGAGGTGAGGATAGTAGAAAATTCAACCTTAGTTTACACACCGAAAAAGAGCGAAAATATTAAGTTTGGAGGTGTGTGAATTTTACGAGTGATGAAATAATATATTTGACCATTGAGGGTTGGGAATTGAAACAACTAATGAATTTATATGGTATGCTTAATTCTTCACACACACACACGCGCGCGTCAATTTTACATTGGAAAAGTATATTTTAATTTATGTATTGTGATTTTGAAGTTGTGCATATATTTGATATTATGATTTCAATCTTGAGATAATAAGTCGAGTTAGCTAGCTAATTTTTTGTTTTTTGCTTTACTTGATTGACTGGTCACCAATTAAGTAATTATCATGACATGTTTGTGTTGTTGTTAGGTTTTAGTTTTGTTTGAGGATAAACAAAGATTCAAGTTTGGGGGTGTAATACGTGTAGTTTTTGCACTTAGTCAAGACCCTAAATGATGATATTTTATTGTCAGCTGGATAAAATTTTACTTAATTTATGTTATATTATATTTTGTAGTTAAACTTTATGTTTGATGAAGAATTGGAAAAAAGAATGCAAAATAGCGAAAAAATGGCAAAATTCAAAGTACGGGGACTAAATTGGTTATTGGATGCAAAGTTTGGAGATCAAATTTCATACTTTGGAAAGTGAAGGACTTGAAGGATAATATAGCATTAATGGCTTTGAATTGGAGGCCCAAAATTGTATATTATATTATATCCATACACGCAGGAAAGAAAAGAAAAAAAAAAAACGACTGCTGGTAGATAATAGTGATTACAAATATAGAGAGAAGACAAGAAATTGGATTGGTTATTTTTGAAGTCAAAAAGGTGGTTGAAAATACAATATATTAGATACATACACGGCTACAGATAGGAGGCAGAGAAAGAAAATTGGAGTTTTATTTTGATTTGAAGTAAAAAACGACGGTTGAAAGAAAAGAAGACAATTTATTGTGTTTATTTTTACATTATGAGTAGCTAATTTTTATATTAGAGCTAATAATGTAGTCAACTTGTGATCCTTTATTCTTTTATTCAAGGTGTCTGTGATTTATTTATATATGTGTTAGTTTTAGTATGAGTTTAATGCAATGAATTAATTGATCACTAATTTGATGATTATGTGAGTCTCTTACAAATCAATAAGTGAGTTTAAGGTTTAGATCATACAGTAAAATTCGGTAAATTAGTATAACATGTAGAGATTCATATACTAATTATTGCGGTCATAATATGAATTCTTAGAACTAGTGTCCCGTTTAACTAATGTTGATTCACATAGGGATATGTAATTTAATTAGTTAAATTGGTTCAATGAGAACTGTTAGAGAGGGGTAAATTGAATTCAATAAAAAAATTTAATCGAACACTACATTAGGGTATGAATCTTGAATTAAGAATTAAGGTGATCAATAGATGAAATTGTTATGCACTAATATCTATCCCATATTTGAATATTAAATTTACTGTTGTTTGCAAAATTTTGATATTTTCAAGTAATTAAAAGCAGTCAGAAAAAAATTCATAACTATCATAATTCTTTACTTGCTTTTATCAATTAGGAGTTAGAAAAATTAGATTAACTTTTAAAATATATATAGTCTTCGTGGAAACGATATCCAGACTCAAAAGTCTACTATACTGCTTGTTACGATATCGTACACCTGCGATATAAAAAACGCAACATCTTTATATCATATGATAAGGGGGTCTACTACTTTTATAAACATTTGACGCCTCATAAATTGCTATGGAGAAGTGTAACCATCTATGGTGTTCAAGTAACTCGAATCACAAATGCGTGCATTGTTGAGAATTCGTAGAAGAATCTCCCTTGGGATGTTTGTCCTAAGTAGTTCTTCATTCACATCTCCATTAATTCTCCAAAGAAATCCATCCAATGCCTCTTGTTTCGACACCCCATGCTCTTTTACGTAGCACAATAGCTAGGATATCGTGTTCCCGTTTGTTAAACAACATTAGACAAAGTTAGAGAATGTGTTCTGTGTAATTAATACTGAACTTTTGGTTAAAAGTTCATACTTCACAGCTCGCCACATCATTACATAGTCGACCCGTGGAGCAGGCAGCTGTCAGAATCTTAGGATTAGCCCAATGCCAAAAATATGTTTCTTTTGTAGCGGATTTCACTCCCTTGAGGGCCACTGCAAACAATAAGCAGTAACTATTGGTAAAGAGTCCAATGCTTAAGTACTTAGTGAATGTTGGAATTTGTTGTCCAAAGAACCACGTGACCCCGAAGCCATAACTCCGCACCATATGTTTAAACTAAACCAAGATCAAACATTGAAGTTTAAAAAAACATAAGTACATACAGTCACAAAAACATTATGGATCAACCACGTTTGATATGAAGTAAAAGAAGAGAGCCCATTTGAGATGTCATCTACTTGAGATGAGTGGAAGTGAAGATCAAAGCCTCTTCTAAAATGTCCTCTCTATGCATCCTCAAGTGTGATGCTTCTTAAAGATTTAGTAGGCCCTCCACTTCCTCTTTTAGAGTTTCTTTGAATCTACTATTTTGATCCATGAATTTTTCAAATATACATGTTTATGGTCAAATGACTTGATTATATTAGTGATCTTATATTAGATATCGCAAAGATATTGTGAACTTGTTTGACTCAAAACTTTGAAAAAATTAGTTGACGAACAAGCTAAGGTCTAGCATTCTCTGCATGGTAAGAATCTTTCCTGACATCCCACTTCCTTTGGTTTTGACCCTTCCATTGATTCATCTAAATATTGATCTTCCTAATCAAATATGATTTTGTTTATATTCCGTATTGAGGATTAAGTTTAAAATAAATGTGCCCCCACCCTAATAGTGTTTTTGAGTACGTAGGCATTAGATTGCATCTAATATCTTTGTGCGATGACATCTTTTGAGAATTAATGATTATAATGTAGAAAATTGCAAATTGGATAGAATACTTACTACAAGGCATTTTATAACCGTGTTGTGTGAACAATCTAAAATATAATGAAACACTATATAGATCATCATCATTGTTGTCTCCAAACTCAAAATTGAGATTGAACATTTGTTCGAAGTGTTCTTCAATTTTTTCCCGAAGTGATATGAAACACCCAAATGCTCGAGTGTGTCAATCAATATCATTTTTCCTTTATTTTACTTGTTTTCGGAGAATATTATCATTTTACTCACTTCTTCCTTCAGTACATAGTTCAACCTTTTGATCAAGCATTTCCCATTCATGCGCAACAAGCAACTAATCTTAAATTGGTAAGGTCGATATTAGGACGTTCTTGTTTTTCTAATAACAATAATTAAGATTCTTGCATGTTGAAGACAAGTGTACAAAAACTTTTGAAATATTGATATCATCAATAAGAAAACTTTTAGGGTTGTTATCTGGGAACTTGTTCGGAAATACCGTAATGAAAAGAACATACGAGTTTATTGCTAGGTATTTGACTAAATAGGATCATCGAGGTCCTATAGAAACTATCACTAAAATCCACACTCAACTCGTTATGAGAAAATAGGATTCCGTGTAATAAGCTTTTGATATACATCAACCACTATTAAATAAGAATCGTAAAAATCCAAACTTCTGCATTGCCATTATCAACTCCTATTGAAGCCATTTTCTTTGTCTTAAGAAATATTAGAATGTCAGTATATACCTGAATCCTATCTTGGAGGTAAATTTGGAGTTAGTTATTTGTATTGGAGAAATCTTGAAGAAGTAAAAGATTAAAAGAAGAAGGTTTCTCAATTTTGGCAATTTTTCTCACCTATTTCAACTTAAATATTTCATTATTGGTTTTACCTATTGTAATAGAATTTAACCTTATGTTAAACCCTTGTTCGTATTAATTCTCCTGATTTGTTAGGAATTCTTGAATTATAAATATGTTGTGTATTACATATACTTATTTGATCGATTTAGAGAGTAATTCTAGAGGGACTCACGTTAATAGAGAGAGAGAGAGAGAGAGAGAGAGAGAGAGAGAGAGAGAGAGCAAATATAAATATTGGGAGAGAGTTTTGTAAAATCTCGCATAACATATTGTAACTCCTTACTTTTGTTACAATAAGTTCTCCGCCTCTGTCCATAGTTTTTCCCCTCTTTAGCTTCCATGTAGATCTTGTGTTCTAGTGATTGTTATTTTCATCTTTCTCATTATTTCATCTTCAATATTCATAACAACTGACTCAAATTCTAACAAGTAGTATTAGATCAAATTGGTATCGCTTTATTTCTGACCAAGTATGTGTTAAATTTGCTGCTAATTGCTATAAGAGTGTGTTAAATATAAGCATGGCATCCACTATTTATAGATATAGCCCCCACCCCCACCCCACCATCCGCATTGTTCGACATGGCACGAGCCCAAGTTGCGGGTGTGGTCAAATTAATTTCGATTTTGTCTTAAAATTTTATCAATTTTTTTAGTTAAATCATGATTAGGAGCTTAAACTTAAAACTGACTTAATTGCATGCTTTAACTTTTATACACTAAATATTATCAATTGATAAGAGTTTAACAGTCTTTAAAACGCATTATCAAAATTATCTACGATGTTTTGTGTATATAAAATATAGTAAGTTCTCTCGTTTCCAGTTTTCATAATCATCTTTTTCGCGTTTATATATATATATATGTGTGTGTGTGTATATATATATAAAGTCAATTCAAGCACACAAACCATATCGAAATTGTTCTGCTGCGGCCACCTTCAGTTGCCTTTTATTTCCCTGTCCAAACATTCTAAGAGGTTGCAAGCAGTGTATATTCAACATGTTATAATTAATCAACTTCGTCTCAAATCTTCATCTCAAGAAAGAGAATTTCAATCAACAAGTTAAAATTTTAGTCTTTAAGCAAATATCGAAAGATTGACTATTCTTTATAAAATTGTTTTTTAAGGCTATTCTTTTATTTTACATTGATAAATGATATGGATTTTAGACTTCATACTCACTTCTAAACGGTAGTAAGAAAAACTTGACTTGATTACTATTGAACTTGACTACACCTCAAGAGGGTAGGTCGATATCACTAGATATTTGGTGAATGACATGTATAGTGTTATTTGAGTTTAAAGAGAATGATTTGTTAAAATAAAGATTCTTTTGTTTGTAACCTAGTTCACATAAATATTTGAATCTGTGTTGTTAAATCTCGACCAACCTATTTGTTAGGTCCAAATTGTATTGGTTAGTTTCGTGTCCAAAACCATAGTTATTAAGTTGTAATTGAAGACAAAGAGTAGGGTGTTGGTAGTATATGTCCTGAAGGACTCAACATTGGCTCAAGAAGATTATGAAATGTCCAAGAAGATCACATATGATCAATGAGATGCAATTAGAAGTCAAATAAGTGTCAAAGTGCCACATAGGTTATGCTTCAAATTCTCAATTGTAGGTTGTGACGCATTTTTCGCATAGAAAACACTTAAATTGCAAAAATGATATTTAGAAGAATTGTAGCCCTCTAAGTTAGATTTTCAGCGCACTTTGAATTGCTTCAATATGATATTAGGAGTGAAAGATACGATGAAAATACTGACAGCTACTCAGAGAGAAGTCGTTGGCGACCCTCTAGGCGCTCGAGCATTTTTAACAGGATGTGAGCACTCGCTAGGCGCCCTAAGGGCGCTCGAGCAATCATGTTACATGTCCAAACCCTATATCACAATTTTTTGACTTTTCACAATCCCATACAACCTCAAACATTTCATACTATATATACTCAAGCCATATTTCATTCTAAACGTGTGTTGAGCCTTTATCCATTCACGAGAACGTATTATAGAGATCAAACATCAATTCTGTAATTCTCTTGATTCTACTACAAGATCAAAACAAAAAATATCAAACACCAAAAACTTTTACATTCACCAATAAGCTTTCAGAGTTATTGAAGTTGAGAAGAGACAATAGGAGTTCAGATATTTCGAAATGAGGTTCTTTCTTGGTGATCTATGCGGTTGGAAAAAAGTCCAGAGTTATGGAAAGTAGATGTTGCACAATCGAAGAGGTTATTCAGTGATTTTAGGTTGGATGGTCAGAGTCTAATAAAGTTTAGTAGAGTCTACACCAACTATAAGTTATTTTTTCTAATTGATTTTTTTGGCAAGGTTTGCCTAGAGGTTTTTGATCTCCGTGAAGAGTTCTTTAAGCGGTTTTCCTTTGTTACCAAACTTGATATTATTTATTTTTTCACTTTTAATTTATATTGCATGATTGACACTTAGGATTTAATTGAACATTAAACTTAATTATCTATAAATAATAAATAAAGTGACTAGTTGCATTTTATTGATTATTTTAATTTCGTATTATACACCTCTAGGTGTGTTGAGTTTGAATGTTCAATTTTGTATACTAATATTATTTAGAAATATTGTTTCAATTGGTATCGAAGCTTAATTGCGATTCTTGACTCAATTTTTTCTAGATGAGTCAATCACTTTTTGATGAAGGATCTAAGGACGATAGGGATATTCATAAGGATTAGGACCTACTGTTGAAGGACAGTCTTAAGTAGAAAAAGGTAAAAAAAAATCTTATTTAAGAAATTGAATGATGTCAGATTAAAAAAAGAGAGACTTGTAGCCAAGGTTGAGAAGTCCACTAGAAGTTTTAATAAGTTGAATGGAGAGTCATTGGAGATTAAGGTTAAAATTCTTTCTACTGATCTTGAGACATAAATACTCAACTCTTTTATTTTTCAAGCGGCTCTAAGAAGATTAATAACATGTTAGGTTTAAATAAACCAATTGGGAATGGAAGAGGTTTAGACTTTAATGAAACAAATTCTCGTATCGCTCCCTTTTCTAAAAGGAAGGTTATACCTGTCTCTATCAAGCTTAAGGTTCAAAATTTGAAACCTAGAGTTGCTTCTAAGTTCATCCCCACGTGTCACCATTGTTGTAAGTTAGGACACGTAAGACCTAGATGTCATAAACTCTTGAGTAGGTCCATTTGTGCTACATACATTTCCTCAACCTAACTTACCAGAATTTGAAATCTAGTGTAGCTCCTAGATTCATTCTCACATGTCACAATTGTGGTAAGTTAGGTCACATAAGACCTAGATGCCATAAGCCATTGATTAGGAACAACAAACAAGTTCTAACTATTCATGTTAGATTTTTACTAATCAAATGAGTCACTTGACTAATATGATGAGTTATTTGACTAAGATTACATCTTATTCTAAAAAGATTTGGGTCAAAAAGAGTAAACTCTCTAGTCAAAGTGATGTTTTAAATTGATATGTTGCTCACATTGCTCTTCATAGTAGGAGTGTTTGTTTGCCTCATTGAGTAGGTTGTTAGGTGCATGCATATACATTGTTCATGGTATCTACATATTCATGTATGCACTCCATATTTTTTCTTATCACTTTTGTTTAGCATTATTTATTTTATTATTATAAAGAAAAAAAAAGATTTTTGATGATTATAACACTTTAAAGTGATTGGACATGTTATTTTGTAATCAAGTTCTAGTACAATTAATGAACCGTGAATAAAGTTCTCATTATCTTTGTTTAGAACTTATTTGGAATACTTGGTATAGGTAATTTCATGTATCATTTGCACTGCACTCATTAAGCTCTTGTGAGTAAGTCTTGACCGCATGTGTGAGATTTTGGATGATAATCATCGATGTGGTGTGGTGTGGTGTGATGAGCTGACCTTAAATATAAATTGACCTTTAACTAGCCGACTTAAACTCAAGTATATCCATAAATAAAAAAAATATTGAGCTTCAAAAGAATTAAGTAATTTGTCAATAGAAAAAATGTGAAATATATCTTATATTTTTCTTCATAGTCTTTATGAATTGAGTAATTAAGCCTACTATATATCTTAAAACCTAGTGCCCTATAGTGAGTTGACTTGGGAGTTATTGGCTTAAAGCTCATGTGTGTACGCATGCGAGGGGAGGAAGAAAAGTTATACGATAAATAATTTAATATGAACTTTTCATTTAAAAGGATCTAGTAACACTGGGCTTGACTTTCATACTTTGAGGAAAATATTCATTCATCGATGATTTATTTTGCATGTCCTTTCTTACTAATTTTAGATTTTGAGTCTTGCTTACAAGAGATTAGTGACACTTTTTACACATGGATTGTATACAAAATTTTCTACATCTAAGTTTAAAATAAATCATTTGAGAAAAGTTCACTATTTATGACTTATGGCTGTATTGTAAGCAAATAATTGTTCATGTGATATAAACTTTCTAGACGTGATGTTATAATTTAAAATCCATGAAAAAGAGTTATCATAAAAAGAGTTTTTTTTTTCTCTCTCATTACATGTTTGACAGAATTTTGCATTGTGTGTCCTTATGCATATTTTTCACTCATTCTTCTCTGTGTTATTCATAATTCTGTTACTTGTTTCCATTTGTTATTCATGACAAAAATGGAGAGAGATAAGTATCTATTTTAGGAGAGTTGAGTATATGAGTTAGGGAGAGAAATTAATACACTGTTTTTTATATTTGACTTAGGAGTAATAGATTTTTTATGATTGATGATCTGACTAGCATAATGTGTTATTTATACTTATGATATTATGTTAAGTGTTTTGTATAATATTGCTATCGTATTATATGTTGATAGTTCAACTATATCTCAAATTGTCATGTTTAGTTTCTATGTTATTGATGCACGTAGTGTTACATATTTTGTTGTTAAACATTTTTGTATTCAAGTTGTTTATATAACTTATAAGTTATATGCTTTATTGTCAGTTTCCTCTTGCTTTACACGTGGTATTGTTGATTTCATGTCTTTCAGGAAATATGTATGACAAACTATCGGGTCGAAATTTGGGAATTGAGTCTTCAGGTTAATAGTGTAGGCTGCATTAATTTTAATTTTGCAATAAATGATTTTGTCTCGAAATGTCAAATAGGGAGTTTGTTTGGTCCAAATTGTATTCGCTAGTTCCGTTTCCAAAATCATAGTTATTAAGTTGTAACTAAAGTCAAAGAGTCAGGTGTTTGCAGTATATGTCTTGAAGGACTCAACATCGGCTCAGGAATATCATAAAATGTCCAAGAGTGGGATGTGACTAGAATTCAAAAGTGTCAAAGTGCCATACATGTTATGCTCCAAATTCTTAGTCATAGGTTGCGGTGCAGTTTTCGCATAAAAAAATTCGAATTGAAAAAATGATATTTCAAAAGAATTGTAGCCTTTAAGTTAGTTTTCCAATATACTTTGAATTGACTAAATCTGATATTGAAAAAGAAAAATATGATGAAAATATTGATGGCAGCTCAGAGAGAACTAGATGGCCGCCCTCTAGACACTCGAGCGTTTTTAACAGGATGTGAGCGCTCGCTAGGTGCCCCAAGGACACTCGAGCGGTCATGTTACGTGCCCAAACCCTATATCACGATTTTATGACTTTTCACAATCCCATACAACCTCAAGCACTTCATATTATATATACTCAAGCCATATTTCACTCTGAATGTGTGTTGAGCCTTTATTCATTCAGGAAAACAAACTATAGAGATAAAACATCAATTCTATAAATCTTTTAACTCAACCACATGATCAAAATACAAAATATCAAATAACAAAAATCTTTACCTTCACGAATAAACTTTCAGAGTTCTGAAATTGGGAAGAGACAACTAGAGTTCCAACTGTTCCGAAACGGGGTTCGTTCTTGATGTTTCACACGGAGGGAAAATAAATCTAGAGTTCTAAAAGTACAGGTTACACAATCCAAACTGTGTTTGGTGATTTGCAAGTTGGGTGGTCAAAGTCTACTAAGGTTTAGTTGTGTCGGAACTAACTATAAGTTATCTTTTCCAATGGATCTTTTGACAAGGATTGGTTGGAGGTTTTTGATCGATGTGAAGAGTTCTTCAAGAGGTTTTCCTTCGTTACCAAATTTAATGTTATTTACTTTTTCACTTTTAATCTATATTACATGATTGATACTTATGATTTAATTTGACATTAAACTTAATTGTCTAGAAACAATCAAAGTCTGTTTGAGCCCCATTTTTCTTAAGAATGCATTTTGTAATTGTAGATTGATAGAGAATATGTGGTTGAAAAATAAGAAAAATTTTGGATTTCCGTGTAATATTATTTTATTGAAGAATGTATGCTTGAAAAAGAAGAGCGGAAAAATGTATTTTGAAAATAATGAGGAACAAACAAGTGCTAAATAAGTAACTTGTTATTTTTATTGATTATTTTAATCTCGCATTATACACCTATAAGTGTAGTTAGGTCTAAACGTTCGATTCAATTGATTACTGTTATCTTAGTAATATTTTTTCAGTATTCGACCGGAAAAATAGTAATTGGATTGGTAATCGATTTGGTCTAGTTAATTGGATTGAGTGGTCATTGACTTGGTCAATGACTGTATATCACAACTAGTTTTACAATTGTAACCTATGTGACTCTCATACTACATATACATCATCTTTTTTATTACTGCTTACATTGTGTCACGTGGTAACATATCATTGGATAGTTAAAAAAAAAAAACACTTTTCCCGTCCATAATTTTCTAAAAACAAAGGGAATGTCAAAAACAATGTAAAGCGAATAATGTTCATTTAGCATTATTGATGTAACTTGTGTTAAATGGTTGACTAACAATTTTCTTTTATAAAATTGCTTGGATGAGGATGCAAGAAATTTTTTAACTATACCACTTAGCTTCTTGGTAAAATTCAGTCACTATAATCATATAATAACTTAGCAATGAAATTGACAAATTGTATAAGTTTTTTTTTTTCCCCATTGAATAAAAATGTTTATTATGTCAAAATGAAATAAGTTTATATTTTATAATTTTCTTTTTAGCTTATTGAGGGAATCGGGCGGGAAAAAAACTTTAAAGGAAATTTCTATATTTGTAATTTGCTATGGTGTATTTGTAAATGTTTACCTCGGGTCTGTATAATTTATTTAATTAAAAAAATTATGAAAACTCATTTTCAAGTATGATTTTTTGGTCTGTAAGAAAGTACAATGATCCTTCTTATGCAAGAATTTGTAGGTCTCTTGATCGTATAGCCTGTAGTAATCTGAATCGAGGGTGTCATTTATTGGATTAGGATTTCTAAAACCTCTTGTTCATCCGAGTTGTATTGAATGACTGTGCCAAACATTATAATCGTCAACATTCCATTTTTTTATTTGTTTAAACCAGTGTTCTAAAAAGCATAAGATGTGATTAGGCGTGGAGGCAGAGCATGGAGCTAGGCGAGCTTCGGCATAAAAGAAAACATAAAAATGCGTTTCTTATTTCAATATTATTTTTAAATTTAATCAATCTAAAAATTATTTAACAATTAAAATAATACATACCAAACATATAAAATTATAAAATACTATAATAAATAAAAAGAAAAGCGTACCTAGGCGCAAAAAAGTGTGCCTACGCGCCCAAAAAAAAAAAAAAAGAAGCTCCTAGGCCCAAAGCGATTTTGCCCATGCTTTGTGCATAGAAGGCATAGACGCGCTTTTTAAAACATTGATTTAAACTAAATAACATTACTCTCTTAGTAATATTGCCCGAATAAGTGCACAAAAAATGCACTTATCAAACACACCCAAACTAAAACATTTGTTCGTACTCGAATAAAACAAAACACAGCAAAACTTAGGAATAAACCATATTACTAACCTAAACGAATCTCCAATAAAAAATTCAACGTTGAACGGCTTATCATATGCCTCAGGTTCGAATTTAAACAATATTTTAGAAAGATCCAAACAATATCAAAAATAATATTTTACTTCTCCGATGCTCGACTTAGTGTGTGTGATTAGCCAATATTGAACTTGTACCCATACTAGAATACAACCAATTAAGTGTTGTTGATTTAATCATAATCTCAATCATGGTGTGGTCAGTGTTTCCTTACACCTCTTGTGCAAAATCACTCCTTATGCTCTTCTCTCAAATCCCGAGGTATTTTTTGCACATGTACCTCCTAATAATCAATAAAATGCATTTTTCCACACAAAGTGATCATAATTAGATACTTGTACACTTAGAAGAGAGATGGTAAGAAAATCTCAAAGGCACATCGCCATTCTCTAGAGTTCAAATCTCAAAGTCTTTACTTGGCACCTTTTACTTTTGATAATCTAAATCAATTTTTCTTTCTTTCGCTATGAATATATATTTTGGTATTTGCTCTTTTTTTCTCACATCTAATGTGCAAAAATTCTCTCTATTAAGCTTTCTAAATGGCTCATGTAACGAGCTTTAGGCCGATGACTCCCAAGTCAGATAATCATAGGACACCAGGTTTTAAATATCCTAATAGACTTAATAATTAAAGTCATAAAGGTTATGAAGAGAAGCGTAAGATGTATCACATTTTCTTTTGATATAAGATTCAGATTTTAACTTTTGTCAGTGTCCGCTCTAGACTCCTTAACCCAAACTCCTTCAACCAAAGATTTGATTCAAAAACTCCAAACCATTGAACTTCTATAAACACAAGCACTAACCTTCCCACCCCTAAACTGCTTTTTAGCAGTTCGGTTTCTATATAAAGGATTTGGAGATTTTATTCAAATTTAGGTCAACACTTCAACAATTAAATCCACATAATCAAGTCATGTTCCAACACAAGTGATAAGTCAATGATGGCTATGTGCTCAAGTAAAAAAGTCTAACATGGAAAAGCACTCAAGTAAAAACATAAAATACGATGTTATCCAATTCTAACTAAAGCTATCCTCAATTCAAACAAATATCATCATAGGTGGCAAGCCGTTCAACGCTATACTAGACACTATTTTTGATTTTTTTAGATTAAATTAGTTAAACAAACCCGATAAGCAGTTGAAAATTAAGCAACAAAGATTCTAATTCTCCAAATACTTACCCCCAACTCTAAACAAAAAAATTACATTGTCCCCGATGTAAAAACAAAAATAATCAAAATAAAGGAGTAACGGATTAGAAACTCCCTGAGGGTAGATGCAAATGAGTGGATGAATCAAGCTGGTCAGGCTAACCTGATGAACTAGTGGTCTTGAAGGACTTGACAGTCCTCACCATCTGACTAACGTTTCAATCAATTGCCTCCAATCGACTGCGTGTATTTGATCATATGCATAAGTGACGGTTCTTTGATCATGTCGCGTACTATCATCACTTTGTTGAAACCCTCGTACTTGCATACTCACTCTCTGCAGTTCTTCCTCAATGTTGATTTTCCTCCGCTGCATCGACTCCAAAATATTGTTATGTTACCAACAGATCTACCCAACTCCACCTGGGTTACCTATATCTGAGCTAACTGTCTACTCAGGAGGGCTGTGTCAACATCTAAAGCATTCTGTGGTGGGGGATGAACTTGCTCTAGATTATGTACTCTCTCTGCCCCTTTAATCTAAGCTTCAAAGTTTTCTATTGTCCTCTTACATATTGGGATATCTGGGGGAGCAACTTCTTTATTTGATAGAAGTGGAACCCTGACAACCAAACAGATCCCACTGATAAGGCATGAAAACATAATACTGCATCGTGGATCTATCGATGCTGCTAGCTCTCGTATGAAAGTGAAAATGTGGGATCCTAAATGAATTTTGTGCCCCTGTGACAGATGATAAAGTAGGAGAGCCATTTCTCCATTAAACCTACTCCAGTTGGTTGTATGATGGGTGTTAGTGGAGACAAAGATATGAAAGAGTCTAAACTCCGAGGTTAACTGATTATTTATAAACTGATCCGTACGAAGTGGCCATGCATTACCTCTATGTATAGGAATCGAGCAACCAATGCCATATCGGGCTCAGTAGGTAATGGCTCTATATCAGTGCGGTTTAGCTCGTAATATCGTCACTCATTGTCAGGGTGAATCAAATCTACCTACCTCTAACCCATGTTTGGTTCATATGTGATGACTCTAGGGTATCAATTTCAGTATTGAAGTTGACGAAAAACTCCCTCACTAAAATAGAATAAGCTGCATGAGGAGTTCCAACAACTTTGCCTCAACCACAGCGGTGGATAATCCTTTCTAATAATCTTCCTTGAAAATCAATTACAACTCGCCTCTCTTGGTAGAACTTTTTATCCTTCCACTTCCCTTCAAATTTTTTCATAGTTTTCAACATTTAACAACTTTGGTATATCGTCATCATCAAGATTTGTGATTGCCCTCTGACAGCGAGTTGATGTCTCGCTAACCTTAAACTTTCCTTTCTCTTGTACCGTTGCTTTTCCTTTTGGCGGCATTTGTACATGTATATGAAAATAGAAAATGCAAGTATAAGAAGTAATAAACATATAAGTAGGATAATGTGGGGAATACCCCCAAATTATAAACTCTATGTCAATCTTTACGTGCCAAAATGTAAAACTCAAGTCATGCTCTAATTGTTTTTAATGATATAGGGTATGTATCCAATAAATGAAGATAATGTAACTCACATTCCCTAAACAAACATAAAAGTGGTAAATTCATGTTTTTACCCAAAGTCGGCCAAAGATTCTCACCACCGGAAAAGTCAAGAAAAGTGAACTTTTCCCGAATGATCTCCTGGCATATGAAGTGCATATGTTGGTCTAACTCATGTTCAAANTATATTTCGAATTAAAATCATCGCAAGTGTACGATTTGTTAACAAGTAGTAAAATGGATTTTGAGTCCAAGTGTTGTCCCACAGAGATTGATTAGTTCAATTTTAATTATCACGACCTTGACCGTAACAAGATTAATATGATGTGTTTGTTTGTGTCCAGATTATGAATAAATTAAATCTACTTATGTAATTATGAGTGAATTAACTAAATTAAATGCAAATTATATTAAATGCAAATTGATGTATTTAATAGATAACAAACATATTAGGATCCCAAATTCTCAACCAATAATCAATTTTTAACCTTAGTTCTACATTTTGACATTACAATTGAATTTTGACGAATCAATGTTCTTATTTTATTTAACAATTTCTCTCAAGTAATGTTAAATCTACTCTCATATATGACATACCTATATTTCTATGACGGATGTGAACATAGAAGAATGCATGAATTTTTATGAACATTTAAAGATTCACTTAGCGTATAACGGTATATTTCTATCTCCTATCGGATCCTTTATGACAATTTATATATGTTAAACATATTTCCCTTCTTTCGAATGCATAAAATAGGCCACCACATTCACATAACTACAGTCCACAATAGTTGTGGGGAAAATAAAATCATATAAATCATTCAATATCCAAAAACGTGTTTTCAACGTCAAGTATATAAAATTAAAAAAAAAAAATTATATGGTTCATCGTTCTCCCAGTACAAAGAAAACTAGCTTAATATATTATGAGAAAGAAAACAAAAGAAATATTGAAGAATTGACATCACCCAAATAAAGTTTAAATCAAATTTTCGAGTCTTGAAATTGACCTTCGTGTTTCTTGCATCATTATGTGCTCCCAAAATCTCTTAGAATGCCTTGTAATGCGTGGTAATTAATTCTAAATGGCCCTAGATCTTTAAAAGACATTTCAAGATTCTTTTCCATAAGAGTTGGAATCATATAAGGAAATCAAATTTTTTTTCCTCGACGTAACCTGAGCGGGTGCCCAATAGGAAATGGGGCAGCCGCCCAAGCATATTAAACAACCCTTGTAATTGAAGTTTAGGCCGAGTGGCCGCCCGACCTATATAAGTGGGCAGCTACACAGTTATAAAAACTTCAAGAATTTTCCTTTTAGCCATTTTCTTCAATCTTTCTTCCATCTTAGTCATCCACATTAAATTACTTTGATTTTAGTGTTTCAACTTTTACTCAAATGCTTATTAGCCCCCAGACTTCCATCCATTGGCCAATTAATCATTCTTTATTCTCCAATTTCTTAGAAATGGGTCTAAAACTCAAATAAGATAAAATTAACCCAAATTAAATAAAATCCAATACTAAAACGACACAAAAACTTAGTAATATGACCCGAAAAAGTGCACAAAAATGCACTTATCAGACACCTCCTAATCTTCAGGTTTTAATCACTTCAATAGCCTTAGATGATTATACGGGTATCCAAAGACTTAAAATTTTAATTAATTATTTCACCTTAATCAAACATGGACATAGCATAAGCACCACGTGAACATCAATATTATATATTGATTGAGTACACATTAATACATTATACATAAAAATAGGACTCCCACACTCACTAGACATTTGACGTAGTCTTATTAATCACACTGCACTCTTCCACAAGAAGAGAACTTATTACAAAGTGATCATGCTTCATCATTTTAGCCTCTTTCTTGGTATGCCTCTATATCATATGATAAGGGGATCCACAACTGTTATAATCATTTGACGCTTCATAGATTGCTCTGGAGAAGTGTAACCATCGATGTTGTTCAGGTAACTCGAATCAGTAATGCGTGCAATATTGAGAATTCGTACAAGAATCTCCCTTGGGATATCGGTCCTCAGTAGTTCCTCATTCACGTCTCTCCATGCATTCTCCGATATTTCAAGAAATTTATCCAATGCCTCTTGTTTCGACACCCCTTGCTCTTTCGTGTAGCACTCAATAGCTAGGATATCATGTTCCCGTTTGTTTTCACGCTGCAAGTGAAAAAGACTAGACAAAGTTAGAGGGCGTTCAATGTGTACTTAATACTGAACTTTTGGTTAAAATTTCATACCTCACAGCTCGCCACATCATTGCGCAGTCGACCCATGGAGCAGGCAGCTGTCAAAATCTTAGGATTGGCCCAATGCCAGTCATATATTTCTTTTGTAGCAGATTTTACCCCCATGAGGGCTGCGGCAGACATTAAGCAGTAACTACTGGTAAATAGTCCATTGCTTAAGTACTCAGTGAATGTTGGCATTTGCTCTCCAAAGAACCACATGGCCTCGGAGCCATAACTCCTCACCATTTGTTTAAACTAAACCAAGATTAAAAATAATAGTAGAAAAACATAAGTACAAACAAATTATAATCACAAAAACATTATGGATCAACCCCGTTTGATATGAAGTAAAATATGACATTATTTACATGACTTAATCTTGTACATTTGTCGAGATCATCGTACCAAACATAATATTTAACCATCTTATCTAATACCTTCAACTTTTAGATGAAATCCTTCAAAATGGTGTCGTGTATAGCAAAGAATATTTGTGTTAAATTCTCGTTGTTAACTATTTTTGCAAAAATTGTGCAGGTGTCAGGGATATGAAGAAATGAATTTGGCATGCTCTTGAGGGGACAATTGAAAACTAAAGATAAATAAATAAACGTTTCACTTTGTCGTGTTTAAAATTTTAGATGAGCTGGTTCATTAAATGCAACATGTATTTAAGGGGAAGAAGGTAATACTCTTTCTTTGGTGTGATGAGCTGCATAGGATCTCCCTTCTT
>CAIGRP010090570.1:0-11045 GCA_903798385.1 Fraxinus cuspidata
TTTCTATTTTAAAAAAGAAAAATGTTTTGAAAAATGTATTTTTAAAAAATGTTTAGACAATGTGTATATATTTTCGGTTTAAACTTTAATGAGACATGAGTAGACTTATATTGTTATATAAAAAAAAACACGAGCCAAGCTCGCCCAAAATTGGACAAGCCACGAGCACGAGCCGAGCTCGTGTGGGCATGTGCCGAGCAGGCTCGGCTCGGCCCATTGCCACAACTACCAACAAGGCCAAAGGAAGTACGAAGCTTAACTGAAAGATTTGTCCTTTGAGTAGATTTGTATCACGAGCAACTGACTAACTCTCCACTTTTTTCTAAGTGTTGAAGAAGTTCGAATGGGGCAGCGAATGCGAGCAGACGTTCCAAACTTTTAAAGAGCACCTAGAAAAAGCACCACTATTCGCTAAACCCGAAATCAGGAAAAAGTTATTACCATATTTAGTAGTCTCTAAAGTGGTAGTTAATGTTATCCTAGTGAAAGAGGAAGGAAAGCAACATGCATTTACTACGTAAGTAAAGCTTTGTAAAGAGCACAAGCAATATATCTAGATATGGAATTGCCTTAGTCGTGGCATCAAGAAAATTGCAACCATACTTCCAAAATCACAGTATCGAAGTACTAACTAATTTTCCACTAAGTAAGTATTGTAAAAGTCTGATACGTCAAAAAGGTTAATGAAATGGACAGTAGAATAATGAAAATTCGAGATAAGTTTATAAGGGGTGATCGCAATCAAAGAACATGCGTTAGCGTATTTTATTGCAGAACTGAAAGATGTTCCTACTCTTAAGGAAGAGCTTGAACATAGAGCATGAAAATTATTTGTAGACGGATCGTCAAGAGACATTGTCTTCGGAGCGGCATAATCCTAACAAAACCAGAAGGACACAAATTAAACTACACATTAAGGTTCGCGTAATAGCAACCAATAATATAGCGAATACTAAGCTTTATTGGCCGGCCTATGACTGATAAAAAATGCAGCCTCAAAATATAGAAGTAAAAAGTGATTTGCAATTAGTGGTAAGTTAGGTAAACGGAAAGTTCACGGCTAATGATAAAATGATGGCTATTTATCTCACAAAGGTTACAAAGTTACCACAGTACTTCAAAAAAATTGAGCTTTGTCAAATCTATGGAGAAGAAAAGAATATGCAGATGCATTGTCAAAACTAGCGAGTATAAATATTGCAAATTTATTTAAGACAGTTTTCATAGAATTGTTGCCAAAACAAGAAAGAAACCCTGTAGATACATGATAAATTCTCGTGGATGCAAGAAATCATATCTTATCTAAGAAATGAGACGCTCCTTGGAGATAAAATGTAGCACAAAAATTGGAGATAAAAGCTGCAAGATATACACTAGAATGTGGTATCTTATTCAAGCGAATGTACACAGTTCCTCTGCTGAGATGTATTAAGAGAATAAGGCAATGTATATAATGAAAGAAATTCATGAGGGTATATGCGAAATCACGCTAGCGGACACTCCCTAGTGCAAAAGGCCTTGAAACAAGGATATTATTTGTCAAATATAAGAAATGATGCAACGAGTTTAGCTAAAAAGTGTGGAAAGTGCCAGAAGTTCACATTCATACCGTGATAACCCATACAAGAGTTGGTCACCAGTAGTTTTCCCTGACCATTCGCAAAATGGGGCATTGATTTCATTGGACCGTTGCCTAGAGGAATGTCAAATATGAGATTCATAATCGTAGTAGTAGATTATTTCACCAAATAGGTAGAAGCGGAACCCTTCACAAATTCATTGAGGCTAATACTTGCAAATTTATATGGAAAAACATAATATGTTGGTTCGGAGTACTGAATTCTATAATCTAAGATAATGGTACACAATTACAAGGGAAAAATTGAAACAATATGCGATGAATTGAGGATCCGTAGACACTTTTTCAATCCATATTACCCCCAACCTAATGAACAAGTAGAGACAATTAATAAGATATTAAAGCATCTTAAAAAGAAAGTTGGATATGGCGAAGGGGTTATGGGCCAATGAACTACCACAAATTCTATGATCTTATCGCACCACTACTAAAATCGCTACTGGAGAAAATCCTTTCTCCCTAGCTTATAGGATGGATGTGATGATGCTCCTCGAAATTGGTGTAAGTTTACCAGAAGACCAGGACATAACAAGGTTATAAACACGAACCTAGACCTTCTAGAGGAAAAGTGAAATGACTCTCTAGTTAAGCTCGCCATATACTAGAAAAGGATGAAAATATATTTTAATTCCAAGGTTTTTCAAGAAAAATTTCAAAGTATATTGCAGACAAAGAAATGAGCTCCAGTTTGCTAAATCCAATGAGAAAGACCATATAGAATAGTCGAAGTTGTTAGATTATGAACATATATGAACATATAAGCTCACTGGAGAGGATGTAGAACTTCTTAAACATCTTTGAAATGACATGTACTTGAGAAAATATTATTAATGAAAAGCAAACTAACAAACTTGATTGATTATTTATAATTTTGTATTCTTAAGCTAACCAAATATTAAAAATAGAAATTTCTCATTAATATAAAGATAGATTACAAAGAAAATATATTTACAAACTAAGTCTGGCATATACAAAGATAAACTAGCTAGAAGGCATATTCTACGAACTAATCTATTTGGCACATTCATTGTTCCTAATCGCAATGATTGCTTGAATCAGAAGATGAGGGGTAGACCGAAAGCATTTTGGTACTCAAATTTGGCGAAATGGAACATGACTGTTTGATATCTCATGGTGCATCCGCTGTTAGTTCCATCACTTTTCCGCCATAGACAATCTCCCTCAGATGTACATATGTAGAAAATACAAAAACATGGAAAATTTGCTAGCTTTTGAATCATTCTTTGCCAGCTCTTGAATCTATGGACCAACATCAGTGTAACAGATGTTCGACCTAGTACGACAGAAGAAAGATTAGGTTAATTCCAAAGTCTCGTTTGATAATATAAGATGCTAACATAAGAACGAAGAAATATTGATCAAGAAAATATAGTGGAATCAATAACACTGATGAAAAATCATTAATAATGTTTATAATGATTCTTGGAGAAAGAAAAGATCCCAGCCATTTCTTGTAGTAAAGAAGAATATAAATAGTCGATAGCATGGCGTATACATAGTGTTCAATAACACATCCCAGCCATTGAATCCCAATAGATTCGCTACTGATCATAAAAAAAGTGAAACAATCTCAACCATCGAATATGAAAAGGAAAATAAGTAAATGGGCATGAACAAGCTTGAATGACACGAACATTGAATGGTGCAAGACAAAAAGACGCTATCCTAATCATGCGTGAATCATCATTAAAGACTAGAAACATTCTATCTAAACACGATATTAATTATCATAAAAAGGGGAACAATACTTCAAGTTCGCAGTCCAAATATAATTAATTATACTCGAACTTAGTAGATTATTGGTTGAATAAAAAATTTTATTCTGCAAGCTCGTGCCCTTTAGCTGATGTTTAAAAGTATGCAAGGATGGTAAAAATATAGAAGGCTCGGAGAAGGAAGTGTGAATTGTATTTCTTCCAGGTTGGCAAAAAATTGCAATTAAAATGCGTGTAAGCAAATATTTAAAGCATAACTTCCAAACCAATGAGCACCAAGCACGCATGATAAATGAATAAAACGCGAATGCATAACAAATCAGTTACAAGCCGACCAATGAAAGATCGCCACTTGTTATTTTACAAAAAGATCTAATTACCCCCAAAGTCTTGAAGGAAATCTATATATACCCTGTCTAAATGGAGAAAATTATGCAAATTTAAATATCTCATTCTCAAATAACAATTTCTCCTCTTGTTCTAGTTTGTGTATCAAAACAAGAGAGTTTAGGAGGAGAAAATCCTGCTAGGTGAAAGGAATTTGTTGATCGTAATTTTTACCGTCAACCCAATTCTGCTACAGCTTATGTGTAAGGAAGAAGCGTGTATATCAGCATAAAAAAACTTTACAAGATGAAATTACTGTTTAGCTTTCCACTTATAAATTCATATTTGATCAAACATAATACGCCTCATGTGCCTTTATACTCTACTCTGTTGTACCTCTTTTTCAAGGCCTTAACTTTCCAGTGCAATACTTATCCATTGAATGATTTCAAATCTTAACATCCCTTCTCAAGTTGAATGCTACATTTTTCATTCCTATTTTGTCTTTAAGAAATAGGAATTTGGGTTTTGCAAGAGGTTTAGGTAATAAGTCTACTATTTGATATGAGGATGGTACAAAATGTATCTTTAACTTCTTCTCAAGAACCCTAGAGCCTCTCTAATGGTGATGTGAAATAGACAAAATTTATATCTTCAAAGTTGTCGAAAACTTCTCCAATAGAGAGATACAAAGGAAATGGAAATTATATTTTTCGACAGAAAATTTTTTTAAAAAATGAAGATTAATATATCTTTTTACATCTATAAGAGACAAAAAATGCATTTGGATCTACTTATTGGAGCAGAATTTGAATTTAGATTCACTGAAATATAAATGAGGATGCAACATTGATTTTGCAAATGTCAATTTACAATCAATTTTACACCACTATTGAAGATGATCTTATGTATAACAAAGTGTATGTCCAAATCAACGTGCTTCATCTGATAATGTAAACAAGATTTGATGCTAGAGTACTAGCACTTAAGTTATCACACCATAGTGTAGACGCCAATTCATGATGGGACTTTTAACTCTTTTAAGTAATGATTCAAGCAATGGGATTTCAATTGTTGCGTGTGCTAATGTATCTCACAAACAACATGCTGTTTCTTCAAGGATAAAGTAACAAATGTATCTCCCAAACAGATACAATTCATTGCAGTTGATCTTTTATCATTTGGGCATGAAGACCAATCTCATCAACAAAATCAGTTATGTCTAATATCTACTTCTCTAAATCCATTAGCCTGACCAATTGTTCCCATCGGATATCTAAAAATCCTTTTTAAAGATTTCCAGTGTAAATCCGTAGGTGCTTGCAAAAACCGGCTCATCTTGTTTACTTCAAAGGTTATATGAGGTCTTGTCTATGCCAATTATTAGAGTCCACCTATTGCACTTTTGTACAATGAGGGATTCTTCATCTACTCACCTCAATTCTTGACATGGTTTTTCCGATTGACATAGGAGTAGCACATGACTTGATATGTTGAAAACAAATCTCTTTAGTAACTCAGATGCATATTTAGATTAAGACATTATAGGGAACTCTTATAATATTACATTCCATTCAGACATTAGAATAGCAACATCAGGTCTTTCTACTACATAATTACCTTAAAACAGATTTGTTCCTTCACAGTAAGTGTTTAAGATTCGTTTGAACGTTTGTAACCCATGAAACAAAGATAATCTAGTAAAAACAGAGAACTTAAGTTTCTAGTCTAACGAACTGAATTTGTTCCAAACTATCGCCAAGACTTTTAACAAAAGGCGAAATAAAATTTTGGGCTTATAGAAACTGAAAATTATATGCAAACAGAGAAGAAAGGAATTCCGTATATGTGGAGTATAGGAAAATTGACCTCTATTATAAGCTCAACTCTATAAATGGTTAGTTAATTTCATCCATTAGTAAGCCATTTACAACATATTAAAATGATTGTAACTACTAAAGTTTCAAGAGTTGTAGAAGATGGAAGGGCAATTGGAAATAAATAAAATAAAATAAAATAAAGGCGAAACCTGAATCCTACTAAGGGATCAATTTCAGTTCGACATTCGTTTTCACAAGTCGCACTCTTACACGAGTTCAATGGCCTGGGGTGCTAATCTAGTTCATTATTTTTACCCCTTGCAAACGTACACAGAGAAAGCCTCTACCCTACTCGTAATTGCACCTTCATAAAGTATTATCATACATAAAATAGTCTTCGCCTTATCAACTTTTTTATATGGGACATACTAAAATATTTTCCTTCTAACGCATAAACCTCTTCCAATAGGTACATTTTGAACTCCAATTTCTCATTAATTCAATCATCATTTTCGAAAAGTAAATATATGATCTCGATGTTTTCACAGAAAAATAAATTAATTTTGATATTCATTAAAGAAGAAACTGATCGCACGAAAAGTATTATTTTCCGACAATCCCCCATGTAAATGAAAATTGAGAGAGATGAAAAAACGAGAAATATAAAAACTTGGCGATAAAGTTCAATGATCAAAATTTGCATAGGATAAGTAGGTATAATCCTTTAAACTTTCCATTGTGAAAATATATTTATTAGGTATTATCCTGCATAAGATATTTTGTGAGTTATTCTGCTTTTTGTGTAAATGATAACATAATTTACACAAAGATATTTCTAAAAATAGGGCTGCACAAAAAAATTGTGAAACTGCAAACCGAACTGAAATTGTTGGTTTGGGTCCACGCAATTTTTTCCCTCAAAACGATTTGGTTTAGTTTTCAATTTTCAAAAATCACAAAACCGAACCAAAATGTTTTTAAATTTTTTAATTAAAAAATTATATTTATTAGCTTATAAATTTTACAATTTTTACTTTTCAGAAAAAATACCAATTTAGCAATACAAATTACAACCCGCTCATTGAAATAATCATATAAAGTAAATTAAGTTCATTATTATTGACACATGATTTTATAAGTTTACAACACATGTCCTAATCTGATATCTAAACTAAACTAAACTAAAATTATTCCCAAATAATATGAAATGAAAAAAGAAACTTATATTTTCAAAAATCCAAATCATAATACAACAAAACTACGACAGCAAATCACGCCCACAACTTCAGAAGCCTTAACCTAAATTCTTATTTTTCAAATATCTGACATTTGCCACCATTGCTAAACGAAATGCGATTCCCAATCGCAAATCTCCAATCGCCTTTTGTCTGTTAGTCTACTAATTTCTACCTGAATCGCCTCTTTCTTTCTTCTCTCTCGGTAAGTCTCAGATTCCCATTCAAACCATTTTTTTCATTTTTTTTTCTTCTATTTATAGTTTTTGAACTTATTATACACTTGTGAATTGTGATTTGGTCCAAAAAATCATTGTTTGTGTAAAAACTATTAAAGTTCCCTGATGAGTACTACTATCTTCTACTTTGTAGTTAGAGAATGAAATGTTAATTCCTAATAAGCCTGAAATCAATCATTCTTTATACATCTCAACATATCATATTCAGTCCTTATTTTTCATCTTACTAATAAGACGAAAATGAGTTTTAACCAAACTATTACAGTAGAATGTGACTTTACTTTTATCAACTGCTATGTAACAATATGAAAGGAAAACAAAAAAGGTAAATAAAAAGGAAGAAATATATATTCGTTCTAATAATATCTTTTAGCAACCGACATTGAAAATAATTTATTCATAGGTTTCATGGAAAAAGTGAATGTAATTTAACATTTAATATTATTAGTTCTCGTTTAAACTTATATGTTAACATGTTTTAAGTATATTATTATAACGTCGATAGGTAAACCGCATATTAAAACCAAACCAAACCAAACCGCAAATTATGATTTGGTTTGATTCAAAAAATAAAATGGTTTAGTTTGGATTGAAAAATTCCCAAGCCACACGAAATGGTTTGAGTTGTAAATATGACACAAACCGTTCAAATCGAACTGCGTTCACCCTACTGAACATAATTCAATTCTAATTATTATGTACGCTTGTGACCATGAACATATCCCTAGTTCGGAAAAGTTTCTAGGAATTATAGGACTCCTTTTCCATAAAAATACCCATTCACAATTAAAGATAAAAGTACACCATTCTAAATCCTAGCTACAACTTTGTATATTTTTCTCTCTCATACCCAATCTCCATATAAATTATACTGACAATTGACTTTATCGTCAAAGTACCGAAGATCCTTGGTCATTTTTCTTGAAATCACAATCTTGCTGCCTAATGGTTTGTGTCTGAGTGTACAAATAATAAATAAGTGGTCACATCAAGGACATAAAAATTTTTGTGGTTAATCTCCTATGAGTTTGTTCCCTTGTGTGATTGGATTTCTTGTAGAGATTGACTCTATAAGATTTCCATTTGTGATCCCCAGGGATTAGTGTGCTGATCTTTAGGGATTGATAAGATAATTTTTTATCAAATACTTCTTGCATAAAGCATATCCAAATCCAAACTCAATTAGGGCCACTGTATTTGGGATGAATGTACTTCGTTTTCTCAGAAGCTGTGTTGACCACAACATAATTGACCAATATGATGTGAGCATAATAGATAGAAAAATTCATGATGCAGTGACAATGACTCCCAACATACTGACCCGAGTTGGGGAATAAGATCAACGTTTTGAGCAGGGAGCAATTGCACAACAAGTATACATAAACCCAATTTCTTTTTCGGTCTCTCTTTCCTAGGATGCTCTTAGAGCAGGGTGATTTTTTGCTTCATTCTTCTTCTTCTTATTCAAGTACTAGAACATCTATAACGAAGCCTGGCACATTTATACGTTACACTATTCAATTGATTTTGGCTGGTGCATGTTTGTTGGTCCTAATCACCTTTACCTAGTGGTTACTCAAGTGCTTCTCCTTTATCCTTCGTCTTTCAGGAGTTTTTTAGTTGATGATGCCTTTGCTGGTGGGATGATGTTATTTAAATACCAAGGGGACGACCCTATTGTTTATCAGTGGCTGCTTTGTAGCTCCATTGGTTCGCCAATAGGCGTATGTGTCGGAGCTATTTTTGGTGGTGTATGGTACTTAGTTTGCTAGGGACAAGGGTTGGCACAATCTATGTGGTTAGAAAGTGATACGAGTAATATGGTTCAGCTCCTAAGCTTGAAGCGGCACTCAGTCCCGTGGGTTATCTACAGTGGAAGTGAATATTTACTCTTCTAATTATATTAATTCATTAAGCTCACAATTTCTTTACTCATTTTTTCTGTACAATAGATTTCCTCATTTGATTGATTTTCTTACCTCTTCTTTCTTCGTGCAAATATTTTTCCTTGATTTTAATTTGAGTCAAAATCCAACCTAACAGTAGATAATTCACGTAGTCTATCTTGGTGGTTGGTTTGACTTGTAAACTTGACAGTTAATTTACTTATTTCCACGTGATTCATCTCCAGGCATGAAGTACCAATAGAATTTAGACATATAATTTGGACTTTGAAAAATCAAAGCAGGAGCCTACTGTTTGAAATACCGACCAAAGATTTGATTTGAACACTCGAAGCGCAACGAACAAATAGCCGGACTGGCCTAGCACAGTGTATTATATTTTCCATTTTAATTTTACATTTTCTTGCACAGTGTATTATATTTTCCTAATGACAAATTATCTTTTTGTAACAATCAATATTCATGTTGCCGCTGCTACTACTTATAACCCAACTTGTTACTCTCACTGCTCCACCGTTTTTCCAATCACTAGTAATATACGTTGTTATTGTCATCGCTAGTGTCACTGTCGCTACCACGATTTCTACCATTAATTGTCATCTAAAATTTAATTGCTTAGGCTCTAAATATTAGGGTGCATTTGATTGTCAATATTTTTCATGAAAAATGTATTTTTTTCTATCCAATTTCCTACTTTTGTGCTGTTTGATTGACATTATTTTCAAAGAAAACATTTTCCTACTTTTGTCATGACCATATTTTTTTCAAAATCAAGGAAAATATTTTCTTTAGGGGAGTATGATTTTATTTTTCAGAAAATTCACTCTCTCTTATCTATCCCTTCTTTCTCATCTACTCACTAATAAAAAATTGACAAGTATAATATTTTCTAAGTTGAAAACTAATCAATCAAACATATTTAATTAATAATTTTCATACAAATAAATTCTAAACAATTGAAGTACCTAGAATTTATTTTTTTTTCCTGCAAACTTCAAACTCACAATTAAACGCACATTTAAAATTGAAAATCAATCAATTCTAGTTCGATTCTCGATCAAAACACCCATAGTCAAACTTGGTGTAACCTGGTGTACCAATATATTGGTTGGACTTGGTCAAATTTGAATCATTACATGTGCAAATTCTAAATTATTGGTTCAGCAAGCTACCACTCACGAGTTGTATTCATCTTACTCCTATATGCTTGTAATGTTAATTTATTCTAAATTTTGACTCCAGCTTTCTGCACATTTTGATACTTGTTAAATATTATAGCTTAGGATTTTTTAAAGTCAACACTCCATTTCTATTGGTCACTGAATTTTAGAACATTAAATTGAAGGAATCAAATCAATCAACTGGTGGGTTTTGGTTCCATTTCGATTCAATTTCGTTCTCTTTGAAATCGACGATTTCAACTGGGCTATGTTCATCCCTATTTTAACACCTAAATTCTCAACTATCACAAAATCAAGAATTGACAAGGCATTTCATGAACTTTAATTTTTTCGTGTTATTTAAATTGTCTTTTTTATCTTGTGAGTACCTTTCTAGAGCGTGCTTGTACATGAATACAATTCTCTATTGGTTAGAATTATTTTTGGCCAGAGTGCGTTTCATTTTCAGTCATTTATTGACAAGCCATTCCATGAGCTGTCTTACTGTTATTGTAAAGGGCATCCATTATTGAAGTAATCTCTGGAACATGTCTATTAGAGTGACTAGACGCATTACTTTAACTCAAATCAAGTAACAAACGAAACACCAAGGTACTTACTTGTGATATTATATTGGTTAAAAACAACGCATGCTTGAATTTTATCATCCTGATCGAGGTACTAAACTTATAATTTTAATTTAATCGATGCAGTACAAGAAATGATTCAGCTTAATTTTTAATTTTTATAGCCTTGACTTTTCATTATTTTATGCGTTTTAATTGCTTTTAAGTTAGAATCATTAGAGTTTTTGCAAGAGTGGATTTTGATTTATGAGTTTACTATTTAAGCTCTCATCTTAGCTTATTGTTTGTGTGGTTTATTGAATATACATATATATATATATTTTTTATCATATTTCACATTCTTCAAAATCAACGATTTTGTTGATAAGAATCAATTCTCGATATTCGTTCGTGAACCA
>CAIGRP010090573.1:0-31390 GCA_903798385.1 Fraxinus cuspidata
GCTAGGTCTTTCTTTAGAACACCACATATGATATCTAATAAGTCGTCAGTACTTTCACGCTCCCGGATTGTCTGAAATTCCGACCAAATCTTTTCAAGGGATGGCTTTTCAATACTGCATTTTGTCCAAGAAACGGCCTTCCATGGAGTGAATTGCCTGTTGCGGCCAAGAATTTCAGTGATCGTGTCAAAGACAAGCTTCCTTCGGAGTCTCGAGACTTTGGATGTGTCCTTTCCTTTAAGATATTGCTGCTTCTCTAGAAACAGAAAAATATCAGAGTTCTCAGGGAGGTATTGGGACGCTCTGAGGATGTCTGATATGTAGACAAAATCACAGTCTTCTGATATGTCTTCGCATTTCGACTGAATTGATGAAATTCCAGGGCTCCAAATATCTTCTTCCGATTCACCCCGTTGATCTGATACACGATTCAACACCAGAATTTATCATACTAGAGTAAATCATAGATTTAAATTGAAAGATTCATTACCAATGCAAAACGAATTTCAGAACAAAATGTTTTTGGCCCACAGGTTCTACTGTCATGGCTCAAAGCTGGAAACCTGGAATTATCCCAAGGATTCAGAAATGGCCAAAATCGGATGGGATTCTCAACGTACAGCTTTTGTTCAGTTGCAAATCTCCCCGTCGATTAGTGATTAGACTTCTTCACATGAAAAATTCAATCGCTTCCAGAATTTGGGAAATGTTTCGACAAAATCCAAACCAAACCACTCCTCCCAAATCCTATTATTCTTCAAGGACCACAACAGAAGGCAATTGAGTTCACCAACTTCCATTAATATAGTGGACAATTTATTGATATCAGATTTTGTTCCATGCCAAAAGAACACCATCTTTGCTAGAAAGGTTTCAATTCATTCCCAAAAAGTAAAACCCTTTATGAAAACAAGCTCACTCGAAGTGCATTCAGAACACGGAACTAATCAAACTTGGATTTTAATGATTTTGGAACCAACTCCGGATCTCATTAAAACATACACTAACTAAGAGTAGACAACTTAATATGGTTATTCTCTTCCCATATGTTGCATGCACCATATAGAATAAGAGTAGACAACTTAATGAACAAAATTTTATCCTTTTTACCTGTGTTAACTAAAAAAAACATGCTAATCAAACTTGAAAGTAGCTAAGCAAATGTCAATTCGTGACCGTAGGTTCGATATGTTAAACTAAAGAGGACAAGATGGTATTAAAATGAAATATGATATATATTTCAATTGTCGTGTTCAATCTAGCATAGTACATATGCCTCAAAAGTATACTTCATGCCATCTCAATGCTAATATTATATCGGTTATCATGTTCAGTTCAATGCAAAGTATACGAGTACACAAAATATGCACGTTTAAAGTCAATGCTTCTTTTCATCTTGATTGATGAAGGGGACGACTCGTCCTTGTGGAACGACGAGTCAAGAACGGACACTGGACTCGGTTGCAAATCAGTTGTAGTAATTTCTGCTATACTGTTAAGCAGCTTATCACACCTCTCCAATAAACTCCTCCCTTCTTTGTAGTCCTCCATTTTCGACCTCTGCAATTAGCCATTTTATACCAACATTAATTCATAATCTACCAAAATTAATTGTATTAGGATATGAGTTCATTGAATTGGAATCCCCGTGGACTTCTTGTAAGAAACATTGTGCATTCTTAAAGCCTTTAATCAAAATTTTAAGTAATAGATACTAATACATTTAAACTTTTTGATGAGAAGATAAACATTAATTAATATTAATCATGAAATGGATTTTACCTCTGTATCTGTATGAGAAGGTGTACTGACAATGCTATCAGAAATGGATGACGATTCATCTTCGGTAACAACGACGTTTGTGATCTTCTCTTTTTGATGAATCTCGGCCACTGCTTTCTTGTTCCTCGGTGATCGGTTCGTGACCGTTGGATCCATTCCGGATCTACGTGCAGTGAGCTTCGGAGACTGAGTGGGAGTGACTCCTCGGTTTTCCGGCGATTCGTTCACTCTCCGATGAGTTTCAACGCTCAATGGCCGAGGTTTGACCGGTGAATTTGAATGCCTCAAAGCTCCATTACTCTCACTCCTCGTCGGCGAGCTCGAGTTTCTAGTGGCTCTAGTTGGACTTCTTACATTGTGCTCTCGCCGGGGACTCGCCGACGGTATGTCGCCGGTGAGGTTGAGATTTCGTCTCGCTTGATTTCTGTAACTCGATGGCGGAGTATTATTCCCCATCCTTCGGTTGGTTTGATACACTGGTGTTGATCTCGAAGAATTCGTTAATGGAGACTCATCGCAGACGAAGTTCCGGTAACTGAATTGATTTTGCTCGGTAGGCTTCTTAGAATGCAGGAGCCCTTTGAGTTGCAGGGCCTCAAGGATTTGTTTCAACGTTTCCAAATCTTTAGAAGGCTCATCGATTCCTCTCATCTTCAATCTCTTCTCAATCTCTCCTTCGGTTGAAATCATCTGCTTTGGCTCCGGAAAAATGTCCGTCGAATCGAAGAAGCCTTTGCGGTGTGTCGGAGTTTTCCAATGGGATAAAATCGCCGCTCCGGTTAATTCTTTAGGCAGTTCAGTTTTGTTAACACTCTTCGATGAGTACTTGATTGGATCTGCCTGACGCGGAGTCCCAAACACCGCATTTTCTTGCACATTGGAATGGGATTGACTTGGCCGTTTTAAATGAAAATTTTTGCTATCGATTTGGAATCGAGAGTGAAAGAGATCTCTAGTAACTCTCGATTCCGAATTAGATCTTCGTAGTTCCGCCTTGTTTTCTGGTTCTGGATTTGACGAATTTGACCGGGGCTCCAGTCCCATGAGTCTCGCAATGACACTAGGAGACCGGTGCTGTTGGCCTTCGGCGGCTCCATTATCTGCATTTGCCGGTGATAGAATGGATGCATTTGTGCGGATTTCTCTAGGATGCAGGCTTCCCTTGGCGTCAGTAGTGGCTCTGCTGTCCAGTGACAGTCTCGGGGTCTCTTTGCAGAACTTCCATGAGGACTTAGAACCTTCTTTCAATCCAAACACAGGGAGCGGAAGTGGCGATTTAGGCTGCAACTCCGTCGCCGCCGTAGGTGATCGGAGCTCCGCCACTTGTACCACTGGATTTGCCTTTTTCGATTCCATCGATATTGCCGGCGACGTAGCAGCTGATTTTTCCTGCTCCGGTGAAGAATCAACAGCCTTAAAAACAAACAAAAAAACCCCTAACAAATATAAATATTACAGCAATCTGATTACATTATAACAAATCAAACAGATAATGCCTAATGGGAAATCTTACTGTGGGTGGTGGGAGGCGTTTGGCGGTGGAGTAGAAGCGTTTTCCCGTTAAAATGTGGGGGCGATCAAAGAGATGAAGAAAACCGGCCATACAACCCATTTGTTTCTCTATCTGCTTCCCCAGATTCTGCTCCTGCACCATACCTGGCATCATTTTCCGGTACCTCTTCACTATCTCTCTTTCTCTCTCTCGCTCGCAGACACGCACTTACACTTTATTTACTCACTTTAACTTCACATCTCTCTTTCTCTCTCAAAGTGGAATCCTCATTCTCTCTTGGACACTTGTGCTTTTATCTACAACTCCCGCTTTCTGCTCTTTTTAAAGTGTGGAAGGAGTAATAGTGAGAGAGAGATGGGAATGAGTGGTTAGGCTAAACTCACGGGTGGGTTTTTTACTCATTCCTCACAGCCTAATGGGGCAATATGAACTGTTCCAGAACTTACATTTTCGTCCTTCAGATTTCTATAACACTTTTAGCGCTTGTTTGATAAAGATTTTATAAGAAGTGATTACTTTTTTTAAAAAAAATTATGTGAGGTTAAAACATTAAAAATATTATGAGAAAAAACATAAAAATTAATTTTTATTACAAATTTGTGACTGAAAATGAATTGAGAAAAGTAAAATTATCAAAACCAAACGGGGTTTTACCATCTATTTGGCTCCAATTTTTATCAATTTTTCAATCACATATTTCATCAATTTTTTACAAAATCTACTAAAATTTAATTTTTAATCAAACCAAACACGGGCTTAATAAAATGATCTAAAAACCAAATGTTATAAGAATACCAAAACCTAACCAGTTTCATTTCTAAAAGAGAAAAGATTTTTTTGTAAGACGCATTTATATCATTATTTCTTTACCAACGTTTCAATCCTTTGATCCTTAACCTTTTAGATGCACGGTAACTAATTTATAAAACATTGGTATCAAATATGTTATCATGTTATAATTTTCTATATTGCGAGATATCACTAACAATATTCTAAAATTAACAATACGTAAAATATTTTTACGTATTTAGTTAAGGTGTCCTTGGTTTCTGAAGTTATCAATTTAGCATCCACATTATCTCGTAGAAACATAAAAACAAATAAATAAATATGGAAAAGAAAGTTCTGATATTTGTAAGTATGTTTTAACATTTATTTAGTTCTATTATTGAGTTCTCAATGTCAAAAAAGATCATATTTTCTTTTTCTTTTTCTTTTTCTAATTTAGTTTCCCAAAAAAAGAGAGAGAGAGAGTATAAATTGTCTATACTTCATATTAGGCTAATCTTTTGTAGAACTGTGCTCATTGGGTCACTAGTTTGGTCATCAAACGATGATATCTCATTGGAGGATTAGAAACCTCAAACAATGTTTGATCAAACCAATAGTTAAAATGCTACTAAAAGTTGTAGGTCTTATAAAATAAAGTAATACTATTTAGCACTTGTCGAGCACAAGTTTAGGTGACTTTTGTATAACATTAAATGATGGATTAATATGTTTGTATAGGGGATCTTGTACAAACAAATTTATTGGTGTTGTGCTGACAGCACGTGTATGGTTAGATTTTTTAATTATTTTTTAGACCAACACCCAATAAAAAATTGTCAAGCGTCTCGTCTCTCTATACAAAACCTTGTCAAACTTTCATGTACACATATCATTTTTCTTAAATAAAAAATTCACCAAAATGCAACGTCACATATCCATTTAATTGAATACAATCAAGCACCAAGTTTGGCAAACTGTCATTTGACAATTAAAAAAAAAAACAGTTTTTCCGCCAATAATTTATAATAATAATTAAAAAAAAAAAGGCAAGTTTCAAAGATAATGTAAACTTTGGAGTATACAAATAGCATTTTCCAATTGATTATATCAAGTGTGGTCATCTAAATGATTTAATACCATTGATATTAGATAGTATTATTCTATAAAATATGTGGTTAAAATGAGTTTGAGATGATGAATAGCAATAAAAATAGCAACCAAACATAGACTAAACCTTTATGAATACAATAAATACTGGTGTTGATGGTTGGCACCTGACAATGTACCCAGCCCAGGCCTCGAAATGTAATGCAGTGGAGAAGTATAGAAACTGAAATATTAATGTAGATAGAAACTGCTGTGCTAACAAATATATTGCTGACGGTTGAATTTTGTAGCTACAAATGTCTGCCTTGTTCATAAATCCAAAAATAAAATAAATTTCGAAAAATTGCACTATTGGTCATCAGTTGATCGTGTCCTAATTCACAAACTTTCATTATGAATGCTGTCAAAGGAAGCTACTAATAAGTTGCTTTAAACTACCCAAAAATGCTCTTAACTCTTGTTAAATATTCACGAAACTTTTACAAAATATGCTTCACTTCAAATATTTGGACATCAGTCATGGCTAAACAACTAAATTTTTAGCTTTGTAAAGTTGGATTTGCAAAACATTATAACGACTTAATAGAGATTTGGTCAATTTACGTCTAGAAATTATTGCGCAACTATTGTGAAAGAGTAACTTATGCAATTGTGAGATGGATGCGACGTTGAGTAATTACTAGTTTATTTGAATTATTTTTTATTTTTTAATTGAATTTCAAATTTATTTATCAAAGAGAAACCTAATTGGCTAAAGGCCTACCTAGATAATTAACGTGCAAGTGAATACCAATTTAAAACAAGAAAAATAATTAAATTGATTAAAATTTTAAGTAAAGAAATCAAACAAATTAGAAATTACTCAATGTCGTGTCCAATCTCATGGCTGAATTGGTAATTATCTAGTTTCAATGGTGTTGAACACTTGTTTATGTGACAACACGTGTGGCATTAAATTATGAATTCATTAGATTGCAATGATTTATGGTCCATTTGATTAAATCTATTATATATTGCCATGTATATTTTAAAATATAAATGTAAGTGAGAGAGTTGTAGCATCAAAACAAAAATAAATAGATAACATATATTTTGAGTTGAGTTTTGCTGTCCAACTTTTGCCATTCGCCCAATTAATTGTTGGCACGTCATTTTGTGAGAGAGAGAAAGTATTTAACATTGTTAAATAGTTGTTAAGTGAGAAATTAAAATTGATAACGTATTAATTTAAAATGATATGTCAATAATTAATTGGTTGAACATTAAATTAGACAGTAGATCTCAACTCATATATTTTTCTTTTTTTATAAATTAAGAAGATGAAACATACAAAACTTGTGTAATTCTGCAATATGCCTACATTAGAACGATGAATTCAATCTCTACTATAATAATTGAGTATACAAAATATCTCCAGATAAAAAGTCAATACTCATAAAAATAATTATCACTCAAAACTATATTATTTGAGAAAGAGGAAAAAAATTATTTAATCCTTTACAAGTTATTTCCTTTTTAATTCAAGTGGGATGTTGGGGGGAAATCTAGGAGGGTTGAAAACAGCAACTTCATAACATTAATATTGTTGCTTAATCGAGGTAATCTCAACTAAGTCATCCATTCTTGAAGTAAAGGCTATGGGTGCCTAGTGATCTTGGGTGGTGTTGCATTGTATGACCCAATTTGGCAACTTGTATGCACTTCGTTTTATGTTAATACTCCTTTCATCTCATTTATATAGGTTAATTTTGTTTTTCACATAAATCAATAAATCTTATTTAATATTATTTAAAAAAAAAATTTACAAAAAAAATTCTTAGTTTTTCCTTATTTAATTATCAACAATTAATAATAATAAGTTATAACTATACAAATTAAATAAGGGTATATTAATGAACATAAAAAATAAAACATTATCAATAAAGAAGCATGACTATATAATTGAGACAATAAAATAAGGAAAGTAAATATATATAAATGGGACGAATGAAGTATATCATAGTCAAGTATTTACAATTGACCATCATTCAATGGAGTAAATTTTGAAAAATTCACCAAACAAATGAGCGTGCATGTTAAATGGTTAGATGCACAACTGCACACGTTTTCTATCCGTTCATTCAAAATTACTCATTTTTATGCACATACTTATACAAGCTGATTGATTAGCAGTACTTTTGGTTTTGTTTCTGCTTCTCAAAGTCGAGTTTTCTTATGAAGCTATCTTATATAAGTTTCCTCTAAAAGTTTGTGTAGTTAGACAAATCACGTTCAAAGAATTATTCAAACGGGCTAACAGATTCTTAGTCTCAAAATCAGATTTTGAATTTTCAAAAATTCTACCGAACTTGTCCTAAATCAATGTTATATTTCATCATAATGATCAGTGATGAAATATCATTTTCACTTTTTTCGATTATAAAAAAATGTCTAAACCGATTATATACGTACTATGATAATATACAAATAGTTATTTACTATATATGAAGTACTTGTCTAGCATTGCGACGCAAAATTTTTTCACATTTCTCATTCACTTTTATCATAGATTATTTTCTAGGCGAATGTCGTGTAGATGGTCAATTTATTTTATGAAAAAAATAATTACTTCTTTGTTTTCTTAATAAATTGCTTGTAAACAATCGACGTCTAATATTGTATCTTGGTCTTGCTTATTTTGCTTGATTTTCAATGAATTTTCTAAAAGGAGGTATAAATTAGTTTTTACACGTGCTGATTTCTATGCAATCCTATTGATAAACATAGTATACTTCACATAGTGATTTGTGTTATTGGAGTGTACATTTTGAATTTACAATAACATATATTAATGAAATAATTTATACTACGACTAAATTAAGGAATATAAGAATTCTAGTGCTAAAAAGCTTTCTCAACATATATTACTAGTTATAATTGAACGCGCATTGCATATCATTTTTGAAATGTTTTATAAACGTTGTGAAAGTAATATTCAATCCTCCATTTACCTTTTTTTATCTAAATACGAGAGAAATACGAATTCTTGAAAATAAATGTTAATTATTTTATATTTTCATGCAAATAGTTATGTGCATACTTGAATGTGAGTATTAGAATTACAACTAATTGCATAAATAAAAATGAATAACAAATACAATACATAAATCAATGCGAACATTAGTTGATTTTGAATTAATATCAAAAAATAAACGTGACGGTGAATATTAAATTATTTATATTAAATGAATACAATTTAATTTCCAGTGAAGTGAAACTTGATGCTAATTAGCATATATGGATGTAAACAATGAACCGCATTACTGCATATGAAATTCTAAATAATATTAATTAAATGAATGTAAATGTTAATTAATTGAGAGTTAATAGCATTGAATACATGCATAAACAATGATTTTATAGTATTTATTACAATTTATCTTACTACAATAATGAATTGTAGTATGATTATAATCATTTGTTCTCATTTTATGTGATATTTATTGTATTGTAAATAAGTATGATTATACAACATTGAACATGATTAATAATGTTTTAAAAATCAACTTGGATATTGAATTGAAAAACGCAAGAGATTAATAGTCAAAGATAGAGACAAGTAGCACATATCTAAAATTCAAGTCCGAAAGTCAACTCACAAATTCCTTGAGCATATTAGTACATTAACGGGAAAGAGAAGTTAAAATTTCTAAATATTTTAATTTAATTGTACAATCGTTTGATATACATGATTAAAGTATTATTCCTCTATTGATCTTTTTTAATTTAATTGTACGGTCGATTTTCAATGTATTTCAAATTTCGTGTTTTAAATGAGCTTTAAGTTAGTCACCCTAAACGGGAAATCACCAAAACTTTGACGCAACGTAGTTGATTGAGAAAGTGAGAAAGGTTCCAATAAATTATTTCTTCCTTAAAATTCAGTTGGAACATTTCCTTGTGTTGAATCTTCGAGTGCTTTGCCTTTTCAAATAATGAATTTCACATATATTAAAATTCAGTTCGGATATTTCCATTCAAATTTACAACACGTAGTGCTCGTTTGTTAAAAAACTTCAATTTTAATAATATATTTCATGAGATTCACAAATTTTATTAATGTTCCAACCACTAATTTCATTAACTTTTATCAAAATCTGTTAAAAATTTTATAACATTTGTCAAACAATCCCAATCTTTTTTTTTTTTTAAAAGGACAGTAATAGTAAAAACTAAATATCGCGAAATAAATACTTTATTTTATTACTGTCAATATGTATTTATTATTTTTGCTTAATTTTTATTTTCACCAATTTGCCTCTAAATTATTATATTATTTCCTTTCATTTTCTTTTTAGATACTATTTAATTGCGTCAATATACGAGCACTAAAAATTTGAATGCGTTTAATCATAGAGAATGGATTTGACTCTCCTAATTTGAAAAGTCAAATTCACTCTCTATTTTAAATTGTTAATTTGAAGAGTCTATTAGATCATAGTTCGAACAGTGGACTCTTTAAAATAAAGAATATTTCATTTTTAAAAAATATCTTGGAGTCGTTCTTAAAAGGGTGAACGTCACCGGAAAAGGAAACCCGTGAGCAGAATTCTATTTAATTATATACAACACACGTCTCACATGGGCGAGAGATTGAGAATTAATTCCCATATACACATCATATGCTATTGCACAAATTCGTCGATTGGGTTTGAAATTGGATTTCTGGAATGCTAAATTTTCATACGAAGGTATGGGATTCTGATGTTAGACTGCTATGACACATGTTATGCTGTGTACCATTGAAGAGTATAATAAATAATAGTTTTATTTTTATTTCTTGTGATTCATCTTCAGCTAAACAAGAGAAAATTTACTTGTAAGTTATAAAATAAGGGGTCGTTTGACGTTAAAAATTTATAGAAGTTGATGAATCTTATAATATTGGTGAAAAAGTGGATGAAGTTATGAAATTAATTAAATGTGTAATTAAAAATTAAGTTTGATATCAACTTTTTAGCAAACAATAGCTTTACCAAATAAGCACTAAACATTCTAATTAATTAATTTTGAGAATGAGTAAAATTATTATCAAAATAAGAAACTTTTAAATTATTTATAATATGAAAAGTATTAAACACGTTTGATTAAGTACAAGTTTGATTTTCATTTAAGTTTAGCCAAATAGAAAAAGAATATTCTAATTCTTCTAGTGTATTTTGATTTTTTTTCCTTTACCATAATTAGTAGTTGTAAGTTGCCATTTTTCTTTTCAATCCCAATTATATGGCGTTAGTGTTTATACAACATAATATTTCACTACTTGAAACGAATTTAAATCGAACCATATTCTTAGGTACAAGTCTAAGTTTTCTTTACGATGTTTTTTTAAAATCTAATAATATCAAAATTTATTCATATTTTGACATTTTTCGTTTCCCAATTTTACCCTCAAAGAAAAGGACGGAAACTTTTTAATTAATTTTTTAAAATTATCATGATATATGTATTTATTAGTTTTATCACTTGTGTTATTGGTTGTCGTTTTGTTAAGTAGTAGGCGAGGGTTAATCCAGTTTATAATACAAATATAAAATTATCTTAATTAATTAATTCCAATGTCAGTCAAATTAATTGATGGCACAAGTGTCAGAATCAACATCAATCAGAATATTTGCTAATATCTGATGAAAAGCATAAAAGCGTATACACTCATCGAACATGAAAGACATAATTTTATCGAGATTATTCTTCTGTTCACTGTGGGCAAGATTTAGTGAATGTTTGGTAAGGATTAAAATTAAATTTTTATTAGATTGTAATAGAAATTTTTGAAATGTGTAATTGAAAAGCAGTGAGAACTATAAAAGAAATGATTAATATTGATTGTTTTATTTTGACAATGCCTTATAATATCCATTGGAAAATTTATACCCTTGCTGCTGACACAGCAGCGACACCACATGTTGTTACACTCACAGTGAATATTATAACTTCTAACCATTGTGAACAAGAGATCAGGTCTGATATTTTTACATTGATTAATTACGTTTCTATAGTCTATTTTTATTGTTAAATCATTCTTATCGTTTCACTTTTAATATTTGGACACTCGAATCAACCTTTCATTGCGCAAAACATTATTGACATTTAATTCCGTACATTTCCTACTTTAAACTCGAAGATCGAATAGAACATTTCATATTCTTTTGTTTCTTAAGTTTATGCGATCAAGTTCAATGTATTTGTATTTATGTTGTCTTTGTATATTTAAATGGACAACACTTAGAAGTAAAGAGAAAACAGAAGGTAAAATCTTATATATTATATTATTATATTATCTAATTGTTTTTAGTACTAGGTAATAGATATCCTTACTACCTGTTTTGCATTCAATATTTAGATAGTAATGTCAAATTTCTATTTATTTTTTTAGGACAATATAAAAGTGCTGTCATATTCCATTAACACGCTAAAGGGCTTTTTAATCATGTTTGGCTTTTATAACTATTCGCCACATACAAACCATTTTGATGGAAGGTTAGACTTTCTTCAAATAACTCATTCAAGATGTGAATACATTCATAAACATCGTAATTTAAGTTTTATTTTTTTCTTTCACGACAGCCAATCAGTCAAATACTATTTTCTTTAAGTAATTAAATTTCGAGAGTCTACATCATCCACACGTTTGAGATGTGCAGTCGATCTCAACTGAAAACATTGCCTTGGATTAAATTTACAAGTATGTACATTACCCTCCGTGCCGGATCTTGATTAATTCCTGTCACGTGAATCCCCGTCTAGTAGTCAATATTGTGCCTCTTCTTTTGCCTCTTATTTTTTACCTTTTTCTCTCCATTATTCCTCCAACGTACGATGGGATTGCACAATAAAATAACCATTTTTTTCTGAAATTTAAACTGTAATAAAGGCATTTACGTATAATTAAATAAGATAATAGGACAAATATTTTACATGTACGATTTTATTTTGTTAATAACGTTCAGTTCAAGAGACGGAAAAAAGAAGGGTGAAAGGAACTTGACCGAGGCAGGAATACAATAACCTAGGACAAGAGATTAGATCAAATTTTATGGGACAAAAAAGGACAAGGTGAAAATGATGTTATTAACAATGTTGTTAGGTAGTCATCATCATGTAATACAATGAATGTGAGAACTTTGGTTTCCACTATACTTGGGAATCCAAACTAAACTGCTAAAAGCAATGAGCTTCTCATTTTTTCATGTGCCCTTCACGTGGTTGATGGTTCTACTGTGTATGAGAGAGTGACCGAGACTAAGAACATTTTTCACCAAAACATGTCACGTTACTTCCAAATACTTACATAATAAGGATTATTCCACTTTTTCAAAGCATTTTGCCCTCTACCAGTGCGAGGAAAACACTTGTCTCCTTTGCATTGTTTGGAACAGAAAATAGTTTTTTTTGTTTCAGCTAGAGATGTCAATGAGCTCAGCTAAGTCGAAACTCGTAAAAATAGTTTGAGATTTTTTTTTTGCCTGAGTCGAGTCGAGCTTTTGTTAGACCAAGAAATCTAGTCTCGACTCGAGCTTTTGGCTTGGGCCTAATCGAGCAGAGCTAACTCATGATTTTTTTTATTTGCTCGTCATGGGTCAACGCTCCAGAATGGGGCTCAGCCCAAGGCTCGGCTCGGATCTACCAAATCCCGAACAAAGCTAATTCGAACTTTTCTCGAGTCGAGCCACTGGTCGCCCGAGCTGACAAGCCAAATGACATCCCTGGTTCCAGCCAATGCCAAGCTTCTCCCTCGTAATTCCAAGCGTCTACCTAGTATAATATGTCTAGCACATTACTTCTAATTGACCGTAGATTGTATAAAAAGTGTGTCACATTACCTAGAAATGCTTATACGATAAAAAATATGAAGGATGTCTAGCACATTATCCACCCGTGAAAAGGTGTACTAGAAGTCCTTTACTTAAATTACTGAATGCACCCAATATCGTCAATGGAGATGCTTTTCCCTCCATTACAATTTAGCTCGCCACATGTACAGTTGCACCGGAGATGCTCTAAGTGCTCAGATTTGACATATGCTCATGTAGGAATGGCAAAATTCTTCGACTTGAATCTTGTAATTTATTAATTTACTATACATTTTTCAGATAAATAAGGATATTTAAATCCCATCTCTCGAAAATCCCTACTAAATGGGGACAATATTTTAATCCCTGACTATGTTAACCCTGCTGTTATTCATAACACAATGTCTTTGAATACATTTTTTATACCTCAATATATTTACTTCATTTATCAAATATGAAGACTTAATATGTGATATGACGAAAGTATCGATGTACCATTGCCCAAAATAAATAGCATTAAAATAAAAAGCTCATAAAGCCGTTAGAGTAATTTTAAATCTAAGTTGCAGCATTAACGTTCTCAAACAGTTTCATGTTCAATTGTTTTCAAATATCAATGCGCTAATACTGATAACAAAAGGGATAATTAAGTTAATTAAAAGTTTGTCAGTAAAAAATAATTTTAAATTCTTAATATTCTGTGATTGACATCATTGTTGTACAGTTGTTTACTGACTAATTGTACAATTATATTTATTAAATAAAAATTAATTTTATTGGCCCCATAAACTTGCCTAGGTTTACATTCCTTTTGCACCCCCAACTCTTATTTCAGTGAGAAAACATTGTCCAATGTGTATGTCTCGATAAATAAAGTGCAATAACTAGAGTTTTATTTTTAATAAATAAAGTTAATTTTATCAAATGCTGCATTTATTAAAAATAATATATAAAACATAGTAATACGTAATTCTCTAATTAGATTTATCTATAAAGAAAATTGACGTTGGCGGAATTCGATTGTACTCTCTATTGCGTACTTTAGAGTTTAGTTGCATCCCTCACGTGAGTCTTATTTTTTATTATAATGAATATTATTGTTTTGAATTAAAAAATTATACGATTTTTGAGATAGTGATGCAAAATTTTACATCGTGTTATCTAGCAGTGGAGAAAAAATATTTAGGGTCTAGTCATTGACCTAACTAGTAAGGGTGAATCTTGTCAAAAATTGATACCGGTGTTCATGAAAAATCTCTCAAAACACGAAAGGGTGCAATGGAAAACTAAATAAATGAGTCCGAAAGAGAAAACTATGAATTAAAAAGTGGTTTTGAAAGTTTTCAACGACCATAGTAAAATTAGACCTCTTAACTTAGAAAACCTCGCGGTATAATATTTTCCTCACTCCCAACTTTTCATTAAAAAAAACTCTCTCTCTCTCTCTCTCTCTCTCTCTCTCTCACACACACACACACACACACACAGAGTGTATAGGCTGAAAAGATTTCTAATCAGAATTGAACAATGTCGTTAAGACTTTTAACGGCTATTGGATTCTATTTCCTTTTCTTTTCAATTTAACCTCAACAGCAGAAATTGTTTTTAATAGCCCACCTTATTTTTTCAATACATTATTCTCAAAACAGTAGCCCACCTAATTTTTTTAAGAATATAAGAAGCCCAAGTAGGGAAGGACTGGAGAGGTAACTGGAGGCCCATAACATAGTCCGTTTCAAACCTGGGCCTAGCATGCCAAATTGACTAGCCGTGAAACAGGGAAAAATTGGTCTCGATTTAAAAATTCATTTTGACAAACAACAAAACATTGTAATACTTGCAGAAATCAAGTCATAAATCAAATAATTAAGAATAATAATTAAAAAAAAAAGATAATATTGTGAAATATTCAGTTTTTAATAAATATGGAATATGACCAGGTTTCATGGATTAATAATGTAAGAAAATGACATGGATAAAAATATTATTTTTTTCAGCATAATCTATACTAAAATTGAGTAAATTAGTCATTCTCCCTCGTTGAAACATCTATGTGATGCTTCAGTCTTAGCAACCTGCAAGTATAGTGACCGAATTATAGCATACCAATCAACAGGGAAAATTGATAGTTTTCATATTTTGTTACAAGAAAATAGATGTGAAATTGTGGATAGAATGTGAAAAAATGATTTGCATAAATTCATAATACGAAGTAAAAACAATTCTTTTTGACTATTTGATAAACAACATTATGACCACACAAGTTGTAAAAAAGGAGAATAGTTTACCCGTCTTTTTCCATTTTACTGGTAGTAAGCACGTGTTTTGCACGTTTTATATATCAAATGAATTATATGTGTAATATTCTTAAAGTACCAATACTATGTGTGTGTGTGTGTGTTTTTGTGGTATTACTTATATAATGTGAACATGATGAATAAACCGAAATTTAATGTTTTGATAACAGTAACGCTTCTTTGTATACATATTTTTTCTTAGCATCCCACGACTTTTTTTCTTTTTATTTGTAGTTCGCATAATCTACAAATATATAAACCATATAAAAATATTCACATCTATACAAATTATTGGAACACATAATATTTTAAGTAAAGACACAAAAATGCACCGAAGTGGAGTATATAGATTCAACGTTGAACGAATAATCAAACAGTGTATTAAGAAATAAAATTCATTGGAAAAAAAACCTTAATAGATGCAAACACTAATTCTTACATAATTGAAAGAAACTATTGTGGAAATGAACTTTGACTTAATATGAACATAAATTTAAAATTTGGAGAACGGTAATAAGTTCGAGGCATAGTAATTCAAAAATTCAAATACACCAAGAAAAAATGAATTTTCTTCGGCAAGTAGACGAGAAGAAAAGAATATAAGCTTAAAAGAGTGTAATTTGCTCAATGATAATTTGTAGTATTGATTTTTAGATTTCACATAAAAGATAGAAAAAGAATACAGAATGAAATTTCAAAAAAAAAAAAAAAAAACATATACCTTAAGAATGAAAAACTAAGAATATATTACGTGTAATAAGTAACTGGATTACCGTATGTTTTTATACTTGTACAAAAATGAACATGCAATAATAATAATTTGCCAATACTATATTAATTTTTTTTTTTTGGAATGCATAATAATTAATATTAATTTTTATTAATACTTAAAAATTTGGGTTTAGTGGGATATATGTAATTGAAGTGTGAAACTTGTATTTAGTGGGGTGGATACAAATATGGAAGAGTAACTCCTAATTATTATGAGTAAATTAGTAAGGTTCTTAACATTGATGACTAATTTTTTTTCCCTATTCAACTCTTCCCCTCCTAACTCTTGATTATCTTTAAGTAATTTTCTTTTCAATTTACTGTCCTTTGTATTTCAGTAATTATATATATTGTATTTAATATAATATATAAGTAGACATCATCAATTTTTAGTGAAGCTCACATGTATAAATAATACAATATACATATGAAAAAATATTAGATGTGACATTAATGGTAGATTGATTATAATTTAACTTCACGTAGTCTCCTTTTAAATATGTAGTTCAATTTTCATATTTGAGTACTCAGAATTTGATATTCATCAAATTAAGTTTATGTTGGAAAAATATTTAATTTGCCATGTAAACTAACATGTGTATTTAATTATTTATAAATACTATCTTAAAGTAAAATCCAAATTTAAAGTGATATAATAAAGACTTAAGTAATTGAGTTTTGGATATCTAAATAAAGTGTGGACCGTATTATATGTGTAGAGATAAAATCCATTAGGGTTGTGTTCGACTATGTGCCAAATACACATGGAAATATAAATATACCAATACAAGAATATAAAAGAAAACATATTTAAGAGAAAGATAAAAACTCCACAATCAAGAACGGGCAATCTACAATCAAGAATAATGATTTGAGACAATAAAGGATTATGGCACAAGAAGCCGAAATCAAGAATAAGAACTTAAGAATCAAATGAGCCAATAATCAAAATTCAAGATCCATAATCAAGATCAAGTATTAATGAATCATTCTCGATAAATTAAGATATGTTACGTATTTAGTAATTGTCCTGGTGACTTGATATGGATGATCTTGGGAATGAAATAATTAGGTCTTCATGTTTTTAAGATTAAAGTTTCATAAATTGAAGCTTGTCTACATATATAATTATATTGAAACAATATATATTTTATTATATCGTAATTAATCTTCCATTATATTAAATGCAACTTTTAATACATTATATTTTATAATTATAATATAATTACATCTATGTACGAGCCCTTGATTTTAAGTAATTAAACTTAGTTTTAGTCACGTGACTAATGTAAAATTATAAGTACTCCGATATAAAATAATGAACTTTGAAGTGATATTAAATCTAGTTAAATATATTAAATGTTAATTAATCTCCCATTGTATTAATGCAAACCTTTATGTAGTATAAAATTATTTTATACGTATATATATATTATATATATTGAGCTCTGATTTTAAGTAAATAAACTTGATTTGGTTAATATAAATTTTAAGTTCTCTAATGTAAAACAGTGAAATTTATATTTAAAATGAGACAAAATGAAGTAGAGTTATATGGAAGACTTTTAGTTTTTCATTTTTGCCCTTATTTATTATGCTTTTGACAATTACGCCTTTAGTTATATATGTACCATAATCATTACTAATTATATTATAACTCCAATAATTTAATATGCAAGTTTCAATTATTTTTTAATACTATATACACAATGTTAACATTTGAAGCATTTATATTTTATATAATGGGCATAAATTTCAGAATTTGATAATGTAACTAATAATGTTCTTAATCTGTTTAAGTTGACGGTTTAGAATTTCAACAGTAATTATTCACACAGTTAATTACTTCTTATTTAAATGTGCAGATATATCATTAACTATTCCTTTAAGGTAATAAATATGATTTCTTTTTTTTCGTGTGATCCTTCAGTTTCTTTGAAAATTGTTGAACTCAATTTTCCCTTATATCTATATGATTTTCATTTTCTCAATGCAAGAAGTTTAAGTTTTTTTCTTATTTCAATGAATGTGTTGAATAAAAAACATTATTAAATATTATTATTTTTTTAATAAAATATTTATCATATTATTTAACATTATAATAAAACTTTCAAGAATTATACATAAATTATATTTCATTCGAATATCAATTGGCTGAGAGATGAGAACCATGTTTATGAAAAAATAGGAGATTAGATAAGGACAGAGATGACAAAAAATAATAATTTTGAGGACATAATTGTAAATCAAATAAGGGTGTATTGGATCTATGGCTAAATATGTGAGGGTAAAATAGGCATTCAAAAGATTTTCCTCAACCATTCCTTTTTATATATTGTAGATAGATTATTAAGGTAATTATTTGTTTCATTATTAGATTTAGATCTTGCAAATATAGAAAAGAAAGGGAAAATTGCATCCATGATTTCCAGCCTATTAAATTTGTGCAAATGAGTACTCAACGTTTCCTTTTGATATTTACGTCCCCTGCCTTTTGGTTTTGTTTCCATTGAAGGTTTTCATCAATTTTTCCGTTAAATAAAATAAAATTTTATTTAAAAATAATGCTTACTATTTTATCTTATAAACAAAGTTTCATAAACATTGGACATGAAATTAGAACGATTATATGTGTAGAAATTGTCCATTAAGAACTGCGCTAGAAAAATAATTGTAGAAATTTTCTGTTTTTTTTTTAAAAAAAAGGTTTAAGAGTCTGTGTATTGCAAAACTCAATAAGTTGGGACTTTAAACAATTTTGGCAAAAGGAGGACCACAACAGTTACATAAACCATAAATTCAGTCTCCTTACCACAAGATTTATCAACAAAATTCAACCAACCAACCAACCAAAACTTTTCTTTTTCTTTATTTTTTTAATTTAATGGGCCAAATCGTCTTCCAGTAGTATCAGGTATGTCACATGTGCTACTAGTGTGTCTACCCTAACATACACCCGTATACGAAGAGTACAAAATTATCCAGATTTTGAGTTTTGCTCAAAACCTTCAAATTCAACGGATTAGCCTCAAAGATTTCACCTTTTTGTTTGTGGTTTCTTGCTATTTCTTGATTTCATGGCTTCTTCTTTGCTCAATGGAGCCATAAACCCCACACTCACTAGAGGAATTGCTCAAACCCCAAATGGGCTAAGTTTTCTTGGCTCAGATTTTAATGGAAAGCATTTTCCCAAGTTGAATTCTGTTTCTTGTGTCAAAATTTCAAGAACCCACAAGAGTAAAACCCTTGTATCCCCTAATTGCAGTGCTTCAGCATCTAGGCCGGCCTCTCAGCCAAGATTCATTCAGCATAAAAAAGAGGCATTTTGGTTCTACAGGTTTCTATCAATTGTGTACGATCATGTTATAAACCCTGGGCATTGGACTGAGGATATGAGGGATGATGCACTTGAGCCAGCTGAACTCAATAATAGGAATTTGACAGTGGTGGATGTTGGTGGAGGTACAGGGTTTACCACTTTGGGTATAGTGAAACATGTGGATGCTAAGAATGTTACAATTCTTGATCAGTCTCCTCATCAGCTAGCCAAGGCTAAGAAGAAGGAGCCCTTGAAGGAATGCAAGATAGTTGAGGGTGACGCTGAGGACCTCCCATTCAAAACTGATTATGCTGATAGATATATATCTGCTGGAAGGTAAACATATTCCTTATTTTGTTTATTTTCTACATTTGATTTATCTAATTTCCGCCTTTTGTTTTGTTGGATTGAGTGGAACTTAGTTATATTGTACACGTATCCCTAGACCCTAGAATGGGTATGCAAAGTTGGACTTGACTCCCATGTTGAGGGTGAACCTCTATAAATTTGTCCTGTTTGTATTTGATTGTGTTTATTATAACTTTTGTAAGAAGGGGTTAGGGCTAAATTCCTTACTGTCAGTTTGATTGCTTAGAAAAACTTCAACTGCATTTCACCTAGATTGTTGAAATGATGTCTTAATATTTATTTTCTTAAATTTTGATTTATTGATATCGCTAAACCATTGGGCTAATCTAACTATCACTGATATTGCTTTTTTTCTTGTGTTAAGGAACTGGCACACATCAAAATATCCATGGACTCGATTTTAAGTTCAATGTTATGGATTCCTCACATCGAATCGCACACAGAGTTAGAGTTTAACAGGAAGAAATATGGTTAATTAATCTATCAATAATTTGTTGAATATTCAAAATTATGAAAATCTAAAATCTAGGCAGTTATGCACATCCATTGATGACAATATATTCATTACTTAATGAAAACATGGGAGAGATATTTCCAAATGTTGTATCTTACTGATGTTCTACAACTGTACTTTATTTTTCAGTATTGAGTACTGGCCGGACCCACAACGTGGCATCAGGGAAGCATATCGAGTTTTAAGGCTCGGAGGGAAGGCTTGCTTAATTGGTCCTGTATATCCAACATTTTGGTTATCTCGCTTCTTTGCTGACGTGTGGATGCTCTTCCCGAAGGAGGAAGAGTACATTGAGTGGTTTGAAAAGGCTGGATTCAAGGATGTCCAACTTAAGAGGATTGGTCCAAAATGGTATCGTGGGGTTCGTAGACATGGGCTGATTATGGGATGCTCGGTTACAGGTGTAAAACCTGCATCTGGGGACTCACCTCTGCAGGTAGTTTTCTAATTGTTATTCCACGACTGTTTTAACATTAACGCTTTCATGACTCATTTGTTAAGTTGGATCTTGCAACATTGAATGATGGAAGAAAAGATATTATCCCTTACACACTACATTCCTGTATAGCAGACATGCCCACATGCTCACGTTATTTTACTCCCTGGCAGTCACACTGATTTTCTTGCTCAGTTAAACTATCTTCATTGGCTTTATTCTATTTCAACCTTGTGAAAACAGCTCAATTCTTGTTATTGTTAACGCATGTCTATTTATGTTTATATGAAAACTGTGTAGAAATTGCTGTCATATTCCAAATACCTGCAGCAAGGCTATGCGCCAGAGCAAATTACAAAGCAGTCAAAATTTTATTCTTACTATAATCAACTCGTCTTCATTGCTGTCCCAGGAAAACTTCGTGCATGTATCTCAATTTTATTTCTGATTCCAAGTTGAATTGAACTCTCCTTACACTTTCTTGAATAGAGAAGAGAGGTCTAGATATTCACTCGACACTGAAGTGGCACTTTTGGCATTCAACTCGACACTATGAGATATTAAGAAAGAAAAATAAATTAAAACCTTATCTAATTGTATTATGTATTACTGATTACTGTGCTCCACCCAAAATGTGCTCTTTATGCATAGATGTTAAGTGCATCTTGTGGCAGCATAAACTTCGTATTGGTTGCTTCAGACTCTAGAATGAAAAGATGATCTCTACCTGACTAAATTTTGATCTGTCGACCTTGATTCTCCTGCATACAAGGTTTGTATCATCGCCTCCCTTCCCTACTCCTCTTTGTGAGATATAGAAGGAAGGGGCACTTGCTAAATGTGCGCTCACTCTTGATGATAATCCAGCAACCAATTTTGCATACCATTTGTTTATATCTTGCTTAGTTAAGAGAATTTCAATTTTTCATAAATGCATGTGCTAAAATAATCTTGATTTTTCTATTTGTGTAGCTTGGTCCTAAGGTAGAGGATGTTTCAGAGCCTGTAAATCCTTTTGTGTTTCTTTCGCGCTTCATCTTAGGTGCCATGGCAGCAACTTACTACGTATTGGTTCCCATTTACATGTGGATCAAAGATCAAATTGTTCCGAAAGGTCAGCCTATATAAGAGGGGAACAAGCTGTTCCATCATTTCTTTCTGTCCATCAGAGCTGCTTTGCCTTTCCATGTTTTCATCAAAAACAATTTCCTTGAATGGAACTAAGTACTCCCACCCCAAGAAACTAGTTTCAATTTTCAAGCATGCGTGTTGTTAGCTAGTTGAAAAGTCTTGTATTTGAAGTCAAGATCAATCGACATATGGTACTTGTCTTTGCTCAATGAATAGATTTGCTTACCTTCAGTATCCATTAGTGAACAAACGATAATCATAGCAAAAATTGAGAGGAATAGAACAAATAAAAATGTCGCGAATTTGATATTAACTAAATTTGGAACTATCACACTCCAACGTGATAAAATAGGATGAAATGAGAATATTTTTACAAAAATCAGAAACTGTAATCGAGTTAACCTATTTATGTTGTAGATTTCATTGTTTAGCCTATTTAACCTATTTAATCAGAAATTATTAGCATGAGTAAGCCGCCTCAAACATGCAGATGGTTTTAAGTAGAGGTATAAAATTGAGTCGGGTTGTCCAGGCCAGGAGGTGACCAGCATAGGCCGTGTCGAATCTCACATTTTTCTAAGTGGATTGATACAGAACATGAGAGCACTGGCTCACTGGACCTATATATGAATACATACGTCTAAGATAAAACAAGCTAAGATCATAATTTGTTCCAAAGTAATAATTTGAGCATGCTATCCTTTAATATAGGATGGACCATCGTTCCTTCAAACTGAAATGAAAGCCCGAGAACTTGGAAGAATAGAGCACAACTAGCTCGCAATAACTTGGCTGGATGGCATGGATTTGTTGTTCCAACACCAATCACTGATGCAATGGGAGAAGATCTTCTACTGTACTTATATTTTTCATCAACGCTGGCCAGTCGAGACTTTTAAATACCGATAAGCAAACCCTGATATCCACCCATCTTCTGAAAGTCCTCAAACAAAATAGGGCGTTCAAAACAAAAAACACCTGACAATCAAAATGGGTTCGAGATAAATAGCAAAGGAACTGAGTAACTAACGGCAAAACTTTGATGGCTTTTTCATATGAGGTCATCACTTGCATTACACACACGAGTACTGTAATCCATCAACGATTAGTAGAACATAATAATCCAGAAGGAATCAGGAATCAATCCACGGGCAGAGTGTGTCAGCGGCAAATAAAAATCGATACTTCCATCTGGAAACCAAAAAGTGCAATCAAAGTTTACAAGAATTTTGATGGGGCATATGTCCTAAGCTACACATTCAGTTTGCTTAAAAAACATGAAAAATAGAACACAAGAAGTTCAGAAAGATAAGCTGAAAGCGAAACAGAATGGTCGAATGAAACCAAGATTTTTTTCTAGACAGTAACGTCACTTATTTGTTCCATTATCTGGACTCAAGTCTTCATATGAGACTAAACCCCTTTGACCACCAGGGGTACTGGATCTGGAACTGCCAGGCGAAGCAGATGCCTTCTTTCCTGGACGCTTTTTTGAAGATTCAGATGCGGATGAACCACGGCTCCTAGAACGTGAAAGAGATCTACCTCTATTTTGAGGGATTTGGTCATTCACTTTCGGCCCAAGACGAGATTTTAGTCTGCCACTAATTGCAGGGCGCCTATCCGTCGGGCTAGGACTTCGCACAGGGCTCCTGCTACGAAGTGTTCTCCGGACACGGTATGGACCAGGGCTTTGGGAACGACTCCTACTAGGACTTCTTTTGCGCTCATATCTAAGACATAAAACATAAATCAACATCTCTTGTATGATTGCACAAAAGTAAAGTCAAATTAAAAAAGATACAGTGCCAGAAGGTGAAGTTACTCTATGTAACCTTTTGTTTGTGTCAGAATAATATTCAACTTTGACCAATTAAAAATTTATACAAGTGAACATTTTAAGCTTACCCAAACATGCTGATAATCATCAGCAAGCAAATTGATGAGATCAGTAGGAGTTGCGCACTGAAGGTTCAAAGGTCCATAATACACAAGCATACAGGGAAATAAATGTGCATTCTACCCTTCAGAATTTTGAATGCGGTAACACACCAACACATTCAGGAGAGACAAACACGCCCACACAGACACTCAGATATATGTGTGCATGTGCGCACGCAGAGAGAGAGAGAGAGAGAGATACCTGGGTGGACTCCTGTCTCTTTTTGGCGAGCTTCTGTATCGTCTTTGTGGTGAATGCTGGAACTTATCTCTGTAGCTTGAATACCTAGAAAGTCACAATTAGCAAACCATTATTTGCCCCTGTTTGACACACATTTTAATCTCATTCTCATTTTTTTCTCTTTCTTCATTTCAACCACACATTCTCCAAATAAAATAATATTACTCACAAATCTAAAAATTTTCATCACTTTTCCACTGCACATTTTTCCATCACTCACTATTCCAAAAATTCTATTCTCATTTTAATGAGATTCAAACACACACTTTATATCATCCCCTCAATTCAGACATCATTTACATTCTGATACAGATCACAGTAATTGGTTTGTAGACAATGGTTTTAACTCATGCTGAGAATCCTAATTCCAACTAAAACCCTCCCTTTTAGGCAACTGGTTTGTAGAATAACATTGACCAACAAAATCAGGAGGGGGTCGAGATTTTTAAGCCCAGACCTCTATATTTCCTGTGATTTGAACAGAGAGGAAGACAATGAAAAGAAAGATATGCATGNATCCTAATTCCAACTAAAACCCTCCCTTTTAGGCAACTGGTTTGTAGAATAACATTGACCAACAAAATCAGGAGGGGGTCGAGATTTTTAAGCCCAGACCTCTATATTTCCTGTGATTTGAACAGAGAGGAAGACAATGAAAAGAAAGATATGCATGGTAACATGGAAATTGACGTCATTTACGAAACAGTCGGATGACAACGCTTTCTGAAGAAACAAAACAAAGTAAATTTTATGGGGAATAAGATTCAAACGGTCAGAATACAAACTGGAGTAATACCGACTGGTAGCAGAGAGACAAATGTCATTATAGCAAATATACTCAAAAAGGTTTCAAATGAAAGTTCTATTGCCTTAAGTAAATATAACGCTGAAAGGGACAAGAAAGCTCAACTTGAAGTTCCAAAAATTCAGTCATCATTAATTTCAGGTGATGGATGTTTGGGAATGTGCAACACCAGTGGCTCGTGGACATAAGACAAAAGGTTCAGATGGGGGGGTAGCCAAAATAGGGAACAAAAGATGCAATTTTACACCGCTGTCTTGCTTATCTGGTTTCCCTTTTTAGAAGCGGCAGATAGAAGTAGTGTGTCGGATATCCTTTTAAATTTTCTCCAGTTCTTAAAATCTAGCACACACTATTGTACAATATTCTAAGCAAGAGCTGCTAATTGAGGGCATATATTTAGCAAATGACTTGTAACAAACCACCCTTAGGATCAGTCGAGGAAGTACCTGTCGTTTCTTTGAATGTTTCTTCCACCATATGGATAAGATCTATCCATTGAACGTTCTGGAGATGGTGTGCAATAACGTCTAACAAAGGCATATCGTTCAGTAAAGCCTCGTCCTTTCCTAACACGCTTTGGAGTTTCATTTGGAGAGCGGCTTCTAGACAAATCCCGACCACGACTAGAAGTGGATGGTGGTGGAGCTTTATGGGCAGGACTCCTTGATGGACTTTTACTGCTTGGCTGTCCAGACGATCTAGGAATTTTACGGTTATTTTCAAGTCTAGGAACCGTTCTCTCTGGGCTTTTGCTCAAGGTGCTTTGATGACTGGACATTGGCCTCCCTCTAGGACTTGGCGTCTGCCTCCTGTTACTCAGAAATGTCACATAATGATACGCAACAGCAAAAAATACGGATGATCAGATATTAATAAGCATGAAATAAAGAAGTGAAATTAGGGTGTATCAGTCATTCATATGCAGAATGGGTTGGAAATGAAAATGATAGGTAGACCAACAACTGGAGCAGATGTAAGAGCAAAAAGCATTAAATTGTGAAGACCTGGATCTGCTCAAATTGACAGATTGATCAACGTGGTTGGCAGCTTCATTTTCATGACCATTTTTCAGAATATCATCATTCTTCAGAGAAAATTCACCCTCTTCATGAGATGAGCTGCCGTCTGTCTTCATTTCATCGTCCTTTTTCTGCTCTCTGACAGCTTGTCCTAACAGAGGGGTTGGTGATTTCTTCTCTGACCCTGTAAATTTCCAGTTATAAGATGGTAAGGGTAAAATTATATATTTGGTCACTTCTTGAAATTATCTGAGTCAAAAAAGTAACGATGATAGATACCAAGAATTTGCGCTAGCTTCTTCATTTCTCGGCCTGATATGTTACTTTTGTGTGCAGATTTGTCCTTAATGGCATTTTCATCGTCAGAGCTGCTGCTGCTGCCGGTCCTACTCCTGCTGCCAGTTTCACTAGAACTTTCTGAGGTTCTGAGTATTTTGAGAAATAGGGACAAGTTCAGAACTTAGTTTCGATAAAAGATTGTTTAACGACGACACTTCTTCTATGACAGTCTTGTTTTCCTCATCAAATGTCCACAGATTACACAAAAATTGAAAATATTCTAGACTTCCAAAACCATTTGGATTGCATGCCTTTTGTCTTGCATCTAGTGGGTGAAAACAAAATGTCATAATCCAAGACGTGGAAGACATTTGTGAGATGAATGCCTCCATCAGTATAACTACAACAATAAAAGGGGGGGAAAGGCAAACTGGGAAGGACGGAACATATAGTACTTCGTTGAAAATGAAAAAAGAAAAACAAGTTGAACCTTTTCGACTTCCGTCTTGATTTTTTATTATGTTTAACTTTCCTCCTCTCCTTTCGTCCAACCTTTCTCTTCCCATGTTGATGTCTACCTCTCTTGGTCAACTTCCTTTTCTTCCTCCGTCTTACATCACTGGAAGAACTTGAAGAATGAGACTCTGATTCAGAATATGAATCAGACTCCAAATCAGTATCTGTCTCAGATGAAGCGGAATCAGAATCTGTATCAGAGCTGTACGAATCAGATGAAGGGTATCTCTTTCTTCTCTTTCTCCTCCTTTCCTTACGAGAGGCATGGCGTTTCCCTTTTGCTTCACTGTCAGAACTATCATCGGATGAAAGAGCTTTTGTTGGTATTTTCTTTTTTCCTGAAGGCACCATGAGCAGAGATATCAAAAAGAAAGGAAAGATGTTACAACAGTAATAAGACAATGCTTGCCATCTCAGTGTTACAATACTACCTTTCCCTGCTCCAACCGAATCATGCATTTTACTCACAGGAGTCTCTCCACAGTCCACAATTTTCACCAAACCCAATAGTTTACCATCAGCAGTTCCTACATGTTCAATTTTCTTAACAACGTCCATTCCCTTCACAACCTTTCCGAAAACAACATGTTTTCTGCCACGCAAGGAAATATCAGAAATTCAATTACAAACACTACCCAAATTTAGTTGTCCAAGACCCCTAAAAAGAATAAATGTTCGGGACTTGAGGACGTTATGAGATAGGTAAATAAGAACAAAATCAAATACCCATCAAGATATGGTTGGCGCTTAAAAGTTATGAAGAACTGGGAACCATTTGTGTTCGGACCACCATTTGCCATGGAGAGAAAACCAGGCCCACTATGATCCAGCTTAAAGTTTTCGTCTGTGAAATCGAAAGGAAAAATTTGAAATGGTCTCAAAAGTGAGCCGTACTATAGTAAAAATAAACTCAAAAATGCAGAAAAGCCTACCAGCAAACTTCCCTCCATAGATACTTTCTCCACCAGTGCCTGCAAACCATTAAAAGGTCGTGTCTTACAAGACTGGGCATGAAGCCTGAAGTCATATCGAGCATCTGCATCAACAAGATCCAGAAGAAAAAAAAGCATACCATTTTCTTTTGAAAAGTCACCACCCTGCACGAAAAATGTAGTACATGAGACGATCGTCTACAAAATAGATTTTTTTTGTGTGTGTGTGTGTGTGTGTGTGCGCGTTTGCATGTCTTTATATGGTTGGTTGAAGTGTTGAGAAGGACTAAATAGCTTATCCATGAGCACTCTCCCACACATTCTTGCACGAAAATTAAAAAAAGAAAGAAAGAAACCAATTTCTTCCAGTGCCAACAAATTTACTCGTCTTATGCAAATAAATTTTTGAAAGTTGATACCTCAAACGATTGTCATCAATGAACAATTATCTCAACAAAGATACAATTAGGGCATGACTACAAAAAAACTGGGTACAAGTACCAGATTCAAATAAGAAACATCTCAGAAGCACGGACACACACACAGGACATAGACAGCAACAACAGCCACGAGGAAAAAAGACATGATGGAAAACGGAAGGGCCAATCCATAATTTTACAAAAGGCAGGAGACTATATGTTAGGAGCATGTTTATTATAAATTTTATATCCTATAATGTACAAGTCTTAAAACCTGTTTGTACCTTGTGAAACAGGCAAGAAAGACGCATGGTTATTGATATATAAAAAAAATTAATTAGGTCACTGGTTATTGAAGAAGGCAAAAAGAAAAATTAGAGCAGTTTAATCGACCACGTTAACCAGTAAGCATGCAGCAATGGAGGTATTGTAAGCCTTCCATTACCATTCTCTTCACAATTCTTTTTTCCCTACACTGAATAGATCTTTTTCCGCTTTATATCCTCCTATAGTGCAAATTTTCCATATCATATTCCAACCCAGTTTTTATTAAAATATAACATTTTTATGTCAAAAAAATAGTGTTCTTGAGTGTGTCTGAACATGTCCTTAGTGGATCACTGCATCCAGAATGGAGTGCACATTTACAGCAGAAAAAAACCCATCCTTTTTCATTTGCATTTTAATGCACCTAATTTTGAGTCAAATTAACTGTCATTAGCATCGCACATTCATGTTTCCAAAACTAAAAATTTCAGAGGCCAAGGCATGACCATCTTCAATGTGCAATGAACATGGACAATCCAGTACAGGGGGAGACCATGATTGCTAGTCTACAACGTGCCGAAGTGAATTTCTTGAAGGCCGCAGTTGCTGAATTCACTCACGGTGACCAAGTACACTTGAGAGCAAACATCTGTGTACATCTTAAAACAGCATGAACCTTCTCCTTCTCCTCCTTCTTCTCCACTCCCTTTTTTACCCAATCAGAATCACCGCTCAATGTCTACATCGCATCATCCCTTTTTCAACTAAGATAACAAACCCAAAGCAGGCATGAAATTTCCTTCCACTCATGCTCTCACGAGTGATTAAACACACTTTCTCTGCCTCTCTCGAACCTAGATTGAAAACCTAGAACCACCACCCTTTTTTAAGACTTCCCGTCACATTACGAATGAATCATCACTTCTCCGTATAGAAAGTGCCTTCCCTTCTCATTCATCTAAGCTTTAAACTATCAAGACATCCCCCCAGTGCCCTAGTACCTATTTAAATGACTTCAAAGAGTAACCGCCAACTACTATCGCTGTAGCATATTGCTATCCTTTACGACCACAGAAAATAATGTTTTGTTGAGAAAATTTTCAAAGTTCTGCTCATGCCAACCAATCTGCTTCTACTTCCTCAACAGTTCAGCCACGAAGATATAGGACATATGCACAAATTGTTGCATTCATTTAAAATGAGAAACATTCAGATGTTGTGGGAACTGAGAAGCAAGCAACCAGAAAACCAATTGGAGTCGACAAATTGTAAAAGAGAAATAATAAACAGGAACAGCTATATACATGAACAGTTACTGGAAAACTACAAAAAGCTCCACTAAGTATGCTTTCTTTCATAATTAGCGTTCTATAAATGCATAAACAACATACTTGTGCCATAAATCCTTTAATTATGCGATGAAAAATAGACCCCTTGTAGTGTAGAGGTTTCCCTGTTGAGGCTCCAACACCCTTCTCACCTACGGAAGAAAGTGCAAAAGCATTTAAACCACTGCCTAGAATCTAAGCATTATGTTCAAGAATTCCCCAATAAGACAAAAATAAAAAGAAAAGAATACATAAACGAGGCAAAAGAATACAAGAAGAAAAGTGGACAAAAAATGTGTCTACATCAGCAGGTACACAAAAGAAAGCATACATTTTCATATAACTACTCATTCAATTTAGGTAGATAAATTCATACCACAGACTTCACCCATACAATCCACACTATATAGGGGAACTTGGTTAATCCTTTAATTTGCAGTACTTGATGTCTAGCCATTGGTTAATAACATCTTAGGAAATTAATTGATATATCTACGTGATTACATCTCTTAGAATATATCAATCTCACGTAATTCCTCCTTTAACAATTGAATAATTTGGTCTGACTTCATACAAGTATAAGGGTAAAGTTTGAAGTATGTTATTTCAATAGAGAATTGAAGCTTACATTATGTCAAAAATTACATTCGATAATCCGACGCTTTGGAAGTAGATAGAGTAGATAAATCAGACCTAAATTGAGTTTTTATTATTTATAGCAGTGCACATTTTTTGAAATGATCCAAAAGGGTAAGGAAAACTATTTTTATTTTTATTTTTTTTAATAGAGGGAGCAGTTAACACGTCCCCAGTTACTATAAAGCCCCTATTAAGGACTTTTTCATAAAATTACCCGGGCATGAATTATAACTCATGCATAACATGTGCCCTTTTCAAACTAGAAATAATATAGTTTATCTACATAAACTTCATTGTTCTTAATATGACAGAGCACACAATTTATGAAAATGTAAATTGATATAAATATGTTCATGTTATAGAATAAATAACAACTTTTTTCATTTCACTAAATTTAAGGTCTCTTTAAACCAGAAATATAAGCGTTTAGCTAAAAATTAAAATTTTGGTAGATTTTAATAAAATTGATAAAAAGTGAGATTGAAAAATTGTAGATCCCATGAAATATGTTGTTGAAAATGAGTTTTTGAAAATGGGGCCAACTCTCATGCCTATTCCCTGCACCAAAACCATCTAATTGTCTTATGACAAGGAAACATTATTTGTGAATACAACAATAAATGATAAAGAACAATTATTTACAACAAAATAATACAAGCTTACCCACCACCATTTCTTCCTTCCCACCCCATTACAACATTTATATAATAACTATGTTAAACATATACATCGAGTAATCAACAACATCCAACTTATCCATTCACTATATGCTACTTCTGCACGTCAAAAAACAGATACACAGAAGCATCAGAAATAATTTTATTGGATAGGTACGCTTGCGCTAATTACCTAAAACAAAAAGGAACGAAAATGAACGGAGCATATTTGGTACACATTGGAAGTCATAAAATTTGTAGCAAAAATGATCAAGTTTGCGCTTTTGTACCTGTGCAGAGTGCCCTAAAATTCTCAGCTGTTCTGGGGACAACACCAGCAAACAGCTGCATTTCCACAAAAAGGGGAGGGAGAAGCATCAAACAAGTATATATATAAATAATTCTTGCATTGATGCTGAGGGTTTTAAGATATGTGTATCACCTCAATGACAATTCTTTCCACGGGATCCCCATCGATGGATACGTCCAAGAAGACCAATGGGTTC
>CAIGRP010090575.1:0-15486 GCA_903798385.1 Fraxinus cuspidata
CAACCACACATTCTTTAATAAAATAATATTTTCCATCACATCAATAACTTTTCCTTCTTTTTTAACCACACATTCTCTATCAATCTACTATTCCAAAATACATTCTTTCAAAATAACGTGGTTGAAACACACCCTAAATTAAAAATAATTTTTTTTGCTCGGGCTCGGGCTTGGGCTTGGGCTCGCTTAAACCCTAGAAATAAACCTCAGCCCCGACCAATATAAAATACAACTCCGTCGGCCCATCGTCCGCCATGTTGCAGAACATCAAACCCATAGAAGTTGATTCGCTCTCCAAACTGAAGCTGAGAAATATCTTTCTTCTGATAAATTGCTAAATAAATAATTTTTTGATTGTGAAATAAATTTGGTATGTATCATTATCTGGATTTTCCAGTCTTAATGCTCTGTTTTTGTACTCAGCCTTTTAGTTTTCTTTGAATTTTATTGGTGTTTTTCTGGTTTTTTTGTGATATTTTGCAGAACTAGCAAAATTTTAGAAAATACTAGTGTTACCTTTTCGTCGGAAAGGTAAAGCGGAAGGAATGGAGGCCCCAAGAAACGAGAATAGGTGGCAGCTGCGGCCACACTTGTCTAAAGAAAAAAATTACGAAGCTTTGAGGGAGTTGTTCAAACATCATATCGAATCCTTTGATTACATGGTGGAGTATGGTCTGGACACCATGTTGCAGAACCTCAAACCCATAGAAGTTTTCGATTCGTTCTCCAAACTGAAGCTGAGAAATATCCTTTTTTTCTGATAAAAAAATTTCTAAATAAAAAATTTTTTGATTGTGAAAAGAAATTTGGAGTGTATCATTATCTGATTTTCCAGTCTTAATGCTCTGTTTTTGTACTCAATTTTTTAGTCTTCTTTGAATTTTATTGGTGCTTTTCTGGTTTTTTTGTGATATTTTGCAGAACTAGCAAAATCTTAGAAAATACTAGTCTTATTTTAATTTTGTTGGAGTTCATGATAAAACGAATGATGGGATTGAAGTCAGTATTTGTACAAACACTCAATATAAATGAGGCTCAGGATATTCTTTCATTATGCTCTAACAGTGATCAACTTTTTCATCTATATTTGAATATTTACTCTATCAGACGTGATTCTTAACCGACAGTGCACTCTGGTTTGGAAAACCTGAGCTATATCCTCCTCAAAAGGAACGTTTTTCCCGGACCATGGCAGATGCTTTATATCCCTTTGAGGTATTTTATTTAGCTATTTTCGGCATTGCCATACATATACTCAATAACATGCAAGAGATCGATGCATTTTTATGCCCGTGTTACTGAAACAGTGTAGACAAGCTAAACTTACTTATGCGGGGAAGTTTTTGGTGGACATTTACTTCCAGTATGCTGATGGAGCTCCCATTAGAGAGAAATTTAATTTTGGACAGTTTCCTATCATGTTGAAGGTAATGTTTCTAATTTCAGTTCAGAATTATGTAAATCTCTTTTTTCTTACAATTACAGGAACTTGTAGGATAACTTATTTGGCAAGTATATGCTGATTTTTTCATTAGCTATTAATTCCACCCGTAGTGAACTACTGGGGATTTTCATGCCTTTAGGTATGTGTACAAGTTGTTGTCATTTGGGCACTCCTGCCTTTCGACCTTGTGTTGGTGAAAATTAGTTGTCATCATTTACATTTGAGTAGATGCAGAGTGAGAAACAAGTTTTTGAGGACAAAATAAGTGACCAGTTATTGTTCCAAGATTGTGCTTGATGTCCTCTCTCGTAAGTTGAGTTGATGAATGATCACTGGTTAAATATGGGAATGAATAGTTTTTAGTTATCTTTTATAAAATATTGGAGGAATGAATTAGTGAAGTCAAAACTAGTATGGGTAATATGTAGAAGAATTTAGGACGTTACTGAATAACGGTAGTCCCATGAACGTATACATGGTAAATACACATCATGCCTTTTTTAAAAAAAAATTTAAATACTAAAAATCAGATATATGCTTTGCCTACAGTTTTAAATACTAAAAATTAGTGATTGTTTTGGTTAGATTTTAGAAAGTCAGCCATGAATTTTGGTTATCCTCTCTCTGGATATGCAGGTCTTGTATATGTGGGGGACCTCTCTTGTATTAGAAGTAGGCTTCGCCAACTAATGCTTCATTTGATGCTGCTGGGGTGGAAGCATGGTTCTTAGACACGGCTTGCTGGTGTTTTATGTGACAATTTTGCACAGATGATATGGTCACCATCTTATGGAATACTTGGGGGAATGCTCAAGGAAACTTTGGTGTTAAAGTGGTGAATCTGGTGATCTTGAGAATTCCTTTTGAGGGGTGTTTTTCCTTTTGCCCCATAAAGCCTGGAGAAGGCTTTCCGAAAAAAAAAAAAAAAGAATAGAAGGAAACAAGTGTGTTTAAAATTTTCTGTCCCTTCAGGAAACATTTCTAACTTTTTAGTTATGCTAGAACTTCCATAACACCTAATAGCTGATGGTTAAGAATAATATTTGATGTGATTGGAAGGCCTAAACTCAACCAAAGTACCATGGAACAAACTGTACCACTATATCTCTGTCACCACTTTTGCACTTTGCCTCCAAAGGGATCTTGACAATATTTATGTTTTAGAATCGAGCGCCGAAACTTACGGGATTTTTCATTATTTAATTAGATAAAAGAGGCAACCACGTCCATCGACAGATGTCATTCCATCAGCTACAAAAATTTGTAAAAGGTAGAGAAAATAGACCATGTTTGGGTGTTGTACCATTAGTATATATTATTGTGAAGAAAATACTTTACAAAACTCATGCCATGACCTCCACCATTTCTCTCCTGTGGTGGCACTTTCTACCACCATCTTTTGCCGCCAGTCTTAAGAACTTTTTTTATTTTTATTTCCTTAGTAGAAGGATTTTTTTTTCGAAGACTGATAAACACCAATAAATGGATTATAAATCACCCCCTTATGTAGGTTCCAGTGCGTGGTGTAAGAACTGGATGACATGGCACGTTGGCCATAATTGGACTTTTGGCCTTATGCCGCCACAATCTCATGAACCTTTTCATTTTTTTTCCCAAATACCGACTAATCAAGCAAGAAATGGATTATAAATGTTCCCCTTGCGTAGTCTTCAGTGTTGTGGTATAATAACTAGATGAATGACATGACATGTTGGCCATAATTGAACATCCAGCCTTGTGTTTCTTACCTAAGAAGACATTTATTCTCTGTCTCTATTTGGATATTTCCTGACATCAAAGATCTTAATTCTGTTTTATGTAGTCGAAACTCTGTCATCTGAAAACTGCTGATGATCCCAAAAAGTTAGTTTTGTACAAAGAAGATCCATCAGAAATGGGTGGGTGAGTAAGATGATTTTCACCCTCTATGTTCTTCAACTCTGCATTCCTTTCTGCACTTCATTTGAATCTTCAAACTCGTAGTATTTGTCACTTTACTTTGACATTTTTTGCCTGTAGATTCATATGTTATTTATGTTTTCTGTAGATACTTCATCTTGAACGGGCTTGAGAGAGTGATTCGACTTCTTATTTTGCCGAAGAGAAACTATGTGAGTAATTATTTGCACCCATGAACAGTTACTGATTCTGATATGAAAAGAACTGAGGTTCTTAGTTGTCCAAAATTTTTGAGGACCTTGTAATACATCATTCTTGTAATGTAGTTTGAATACTATCATATATTTTTCTTTTCTTGTTCTTAATAAATTTAATGTCTTACTCTCTAGCCAATGAGCATGGTGCGTAATTCATTCCGTGACAAGCGTGAAGGATATACCGATAAAGCTGTTGCAATAAGGTATTTGTTTTTCACATCCATATCTTTATTTTGGCTTAACCTATTTATTTACTTCTTTCCAGTTTTTCAATGATAATTTGCGCTAATTCCTACATAAAACAGTCATTGTTGACTATATGAATTATGAGACCAGCTTGTAGGTCAACAATTTGTTATCTTTTAAGGTTGTATTTTGATCTTTACTATGGCAACAAACCAATGCAGAAATTCTTTGATGAATTTTCCCTACTGTTTTATAGTGAGTCAGGGTACTGTTTTTCCTCTAAGTCGAGACTTATCTATTGTCACATGGCACAAAATGAAATAATATGCAGTTGTCAGCTAGTTGCTTACTGAATATGTTGAAACAAATGTAGTAGCTCCTAATTTTCTTTGGAGACTGAGCTTTTTGCTTTTTAGCCTCTTTAATTTGTGTTGCTTCCTGTTGGGATGTGGGTAAAAATATTTACTTGTAGTAGAATTTTTCTTGTCAATAATATTTGTGTAATTTTTGAATATTCAGGAGTGTACGACAAGATCAATCTGCAGTGACAATCAAATTATACTACCTCAACAATGGAAGTGCAAGGCTTGGATTCTGGTGAGAATAAATACTTATAATTTAGTGGACTTGAGCTTCTATGAAGAAATTAACTCCCTTTTTCCAGGATACAAGGAAGGGAATATCTGCTTCCTGTTGGAATCATATTGAAGGTGCGGTCATACCTTTTACTCTAGTTAGATTGATATGGTACTCAATACCCTTGGAGGTTTCTCAAACAGTCCCAAAACATTTACACTACACGTGTAAATTGTAGAAATATTTGGTGAATTTGTTGTTTTCTTGGTAGAAACAAGCTCTCACCTGTAAAACTTTGACAATGAGATTACTTTGTTATATTGCATCATCTTGGGAAACTAAAAATGCGGAGGGAAGATATTTTATTAACTATGCGGTCCTTGTAGTCTTTCCTTTAGAGGAAGGGTTGCGAATTACTGAATGCTGTCATTGGAACTATAAAACAAGAACAATCTATGATGAAGCTTCAAGGAGCAATAGATAAGAGGAAATAAAAAGAAAAGAAGTGGTAAAGAAACTAAAAGCTGGAACAGGAAAAATGTGGAAGGAAATTGAGCTAAAAGAAACATTTGATAATATTATAAGATTATGAAGCAATATGATTGCATATTGCACTTCTTACTCTTTATCTTTTTGTTTTAGGCCCTTGCGGACACAACTGATCATGAAATCTATGTGAGTTTAACATGTTGCTACAACGAGTTATATGATCGGGTTAAGGGATGTGTTGGCACTCAACTCATTGGTGAGAGGGCTAAAATTATTTTAGATGAACTTCATAACTTGACTCTTTTCACGCATGCTCAATGTTTGCAACACATAGGTACTTATTACTTGTAGTTTCTTTAATTGTGAATATATATGTTGATTGCATCCACTGAATCCCTTCATTCCGTAGGGGAGCACTTCCGATCTGCCATGGCAGGACTGGAAAATGAAAGCTATTCCACCGTAAGTTCTTGTCTTTTATGCATGCTACATTATTAGTAATATTTAACTTATACCCATTTTTGCATCAAAAGGGTGGCATACATCCAAGTACAACTATGCTCCTTGGTCAATAAGTAAAGTAGGATTTGTACCCATTTTGCACCAAAAGGGTGGCACGTGTGACCAAGTACAACTATGCTTCTTGGTCAATAACACTCACTAGTGATTTACGCTTTTAGTTGGAAAACAGTTGTAAGATCCTATAGCATAGCCTGAATAAAGTGATAACTGTGATGTACTTCTTGGGAAGATTTAAGTAAGAGATAAAATAAAATGTAGAACCTTTCTCACATTGGAGCAGCGTGTGTAGAGACTCCAAAAGTTCTGGAAAGATCGAAATTGACGATAATTAAAATACGATGATTTCTCACATTGGAATGGCTTTATGTGGTTCCCCACTTCTAGTTACGTTTATCTTTGTTTTTATCCTTTTGCAGGTTGCTGAGGCCGTGTTAAGAGATTACATATTTGTTCATCTGGATAACAACCATGACAAGTTCAATCTCCTCATGTTAGCTTTTTTTCTTAAACCTGTGTCAAATCTATTTTAATTGATCACTAGTGGCGTGCTTTGTATCTTCTTGCATATCTAGACTTCCAGTATAGCTATATCGTTGGTGTATTTTTATTTTTTATCTCTCTCTAAAATTTCTGTTAGTAACTGACTCGTGGATTGGGTTCAGCTTTATGTTGCAGAAACTTTTTTCTCTCATAGATCAAACTTCTGTGCCAGACAATCCAGATTCTTTGCAAAACCAAGAAGTTTTATTGCCAGGCCACTTAATAACTATTTATCTCAAGGTTCACACTTTGGTACTTTATTTTTTGGAAATGTGATATAGATATACTGATTTTTTGTCTAGTATTTGAAGTTTGTCTTAATATAATGTTTATAAAACACCGTCTTTATCGAATGTAACTTTCTTGTATATCGTACAGAGATCTGTAACGTGGAAATTTATTCCAATTTTCATCATCTAACTGATGGAAAGAACTCGGTACATGTAGTAATTATTTGATATTACTCGACAAATCTAACTTTCATATATGAAATGTATTCGAGAATACTTATGGTACTCATTTACGAATAATTAGCAGAACCATGTGATACTCTTGTTAGTTCCACAAGAAACTATGATACTGTTGCTGCACAAATTTTGTGCATCTGTCACTGGGGACTGGGGAGATAGTTCTTGGCTCTATTGAAAGTTAAGTATCTGTCTTGCACAAAAATGAAGCAGGTGATATGTGATTGCAAAATAAAATGCGTTTGCTTGTAACATGGCACTGAAAGACATAATCTGTATCTGATGAAATTTTGTACAAACTGGCAAGTTATTGTAACGAAATCCATTTTAAGGTGAATGCTTCCCAGCCACAAATCAGTAGCTTCCAGCGTCATCCCTTAAAAGCTCTCTTGTTATTTATCAGGAAGGCGACTTTTAGTGAACGTGTTATAGTTATCCTTTTTTTTGAGCCCTTAGTTATTTTAGATTGTTCTGCTCTTCTGATAATGTGAAAAGCAGAAAAGATAAATGCTTTCAAGCAAATTATGAAGCCACTTTTTTAGGAATAAGTTCCTTTCACGAATACCTCTTTTTGTGTGATAAAGTGATATACACAAATTGCAGTGGTTGCACTCAACAATGTGTAAGTTAACATATGTATGTTGTTCTGATTACATTGACTTTTCAATTTAGGTGACATGTCCGTGTCTTACATGTGTCGTGTCGTATCAGATACCGACACTCCTTGAACACTCTTATCATAGTCATTTTTCTTTCGTTGGCAATAATAATATATAGTTCTAACTCGAAGTTATTATAATATAATAAATAGGTACTAAAATTTCAACAGGAAAAGTAACAAGTATGAAACTAAAGTAACATTATATAATGAAGAACTTTAAAGACTTTAATCAACATATTGACGACATGTCGTGTTGAACACATGTCCATATCGGTCCATCATAATTAAGGCAGTTGATTGTTAAAATCTGTTTTGTCCTTTTGTGTGCTACTGTAGCTCTATATTTTGTTGATTGCACTATATGAAAATTCATGAAATTACTATGTTCCAGGAAAAGTTACAAGACTGGTTGCTCAAGGTGAAACGGCTTCTTCAAGATGAAATTTATAACGGAACAAAGAAGTTTGAGTTGAGCAACTGTATGTCTTATCTTTATTTGAATTTTACTTGTTCAATTTGTATCATAGAGTTTTTAATGAGGCACTGATAATATTACTTTTTCAAATTTACACCCTCACGTGGCATGAATGTAATGTTACGGCAAGGGAATCAACGACATTTGAGTTTATTTCTGATGCTCTATATAGACCATTTGAATTTCTTTCTCGGAAGTGTCGTGTTGTTTTCATTGTTGTTTGTGGTCAGCACACTACAATGATATAGGCTTCACTTCAAAGCCAAAGGTTTTAGTTCTGGTCTAGTTTTGTTTGTTATATAAATGATTGGAAGTTTCAGGCTCTATACATTTGTTGTTTTTAATGTTTGTCTGTTTTATGTTGCCCTACAATGTATTGGAACTCTGGTATAGATTTTGATGGATAGTCTCTGTGCCATCTTAAACCGAACAATATCAGGCTTGCTTACTATAAATATCATGGTAGCAACCATGAGCATGCATTTTAAGTTGTAACAATTTGTCATTTAATCATTTTTTCGGAACTTGCATCTTAGTGCCACACACTTGGGCATCTCATATTCCGTCTTCAATACATCATTTGCTGTCATGATTGTGGAGTCCGTATTCAAACTTTTTTCATAGGACATCCATTCGGATGGTTTACTATATGTTTGTGTGCATTTGTTGATTTGATAATTCTTTCCTTTTCATGTATAATCACTTTCTTTGTCTTGCTTGAAGCATATCCTAAGTTCTATTGCTGCTTTAAAATGTCAGTAAATGAAATTCATCTTTCTGACTTACATTTTATAGAATCTCAGTGGTTGGATTGACATTTTCTGGGCTTTGTTTGATTATGGCAGTAGCAGATGTCAAGAAGGTCATCGATAAAAATTCTCCAAGGCATATTAGCGCAGCTGTGGAAAATTTGTTGAAGACGGGAAGATTGGTTACACAATCAGGTCTGGATTTGCAGCAGGTACAGACGAATTGATATTCTTCTTCATCTTTGTCGGTCGACAATTATCAATATATATCTATTCTATATATCTACATTTTTATAAATCATAGTGTGGTGTATCTGGAATATTTTGTTTGAACGTACTGAATTATATTATTGCTCTGTTATCAGGTATGTTGTAAAGTGCTTTCTGAAAAAATGACTTTTTTTACATCGGAAATTTGTATCAGAAGTCATGAATGGCATAAAGCTAGTGTTGGAAGTTGAACAATGTAAAAGTGCTCTGATACTTCAAGTACTTATTTATCTGCAACTTGACATGGTGAATTTGTAATCCCAATTATTCTGTACAGGAATTCTTTGAATTAGAATTGCAAATTTGGATAAGATTTGTTGCTTACTAATAACATTAGCTATATCGTATCAAGTTCGAATACCTTGGGGGACAGATTGACACTGCCCGATAAATGTCATCCTACTAACCTACCACGTGAAATATCATTTAGTAGTTTTTTTTGGTATTTATGTGCCTAACAACATTTGTGCTTTATAATTGAAGATCGTATCTATTAGCTTGTGGTGTATGATGAGACTCTTGCTTGGCGACCGTTCTTTTGGCTCAATTTGGTATAAAACTGCTCTTGGTTATATCATGAAGCCATTGCTCTGGCTTGAATAATTGTAATTTATTTGAAACTGTTTTTTGTTACTAAAAATTACTCCGTACTCTGGATGTTCCCCTTGTTTATGCATTTCTTACCGAAGGTCATGCTGGAAAAGTTAGTTATTTATGTTTTCTTCTTTTCTTTTTGGTGTATATTATGGTTGTTAGAGAGCTGGGATGACTGTTCAAGCAGATAGACTAAATTTTCTGCGTTTTATCTCACACTTTCGAGCTGTCCATCGAGGTGCATCATTTGCGGGCCTTCGTACCACAAGCGTTCGCAAGTTGTTGCCTGAGTATGTCCTCTACCTGTTACCTAATTACTTGATAACATTTGGTTATTTTGTGCAGTTCCTTTTTACCACTTCATTTTGTCTTGTACTCTCCATTTCTCTGACATATATTATATCGTACAGATCTTGGGGATTTCTCTGTCCTGTTCATACACCTGATGGGGAGCCATGTGGACTTCTGAATCATATGACTTCGTCTTGCCGTAAGTATAGTCTTTCAGTTTTTTGTTTTTTTTTTCCTTTGAAATGCTAATAATGAGTATTGTATTGTAGTTGCCTTAATCATTATAAACAATTCACCGTGATGAAAAGCCTTCTGACTGCTCTCTCTAAAAATTTTCTTATTTTGGAAATTGCATTCCTTTTAGTTAATTTTTCTGCATGGAGTCATGTTATTCATGGACCAACCATTCAGAACATTTGGTTCGATCTTTTAGGGTCCGTTTGATATGGCTTTTGCTTCCAGTAGAAGAGTTTTTGGAGGAAGCTACCTTAATTTTTTAAAACTAATTTTTAAAAGAGCTTCATATTCCGTAAGTGCTTTTAGAGGAGGCCACATTGGACCGCTTCCACTAAAAGCTCTTCAGAAGAAGCATTTTTATTAAATTAGCTAAACAGTCCAAAAGCAGCTTTTATGTTTCAAAAGCTCTTTTTGGCTTTTCAAAAGCCATGCCAAATGGCCCTTAAGTCACTTTTAAACAGGAATTGAAATCTTATTTTGAGATTTTTATGAATGGATAGCAATGAAGAAAATGCTGTGACATGAGGGAAAAAAAACACTTGCACTCACATGTTCAATGTGCATTATAGGCTCTCCATACTTTCCATACTTTCTAGTTCTTTAGTTGGGTTATTGAGATGAAAAACCATGAATGCTTATTGCTTGACTACAAGACAACAGAGTTTAGCAGATAAGGATTTCTGAGGTCAATGAAGTAATTAGTGCAGTCTGGAGATAGCTAAGGATGTGTGAAGAAATATGTAATTATTATTTTCCAGATTCTATGTAGAATATGAATGGAAGTAGGCATTGAATATGAATCTTTTAAAGCAATGATTAATACGAACTATTTATGACTCAATAAACTCAAATCACAATATCTAGTCCTGTTTAACTATTGAACTACACTAATCTGCAGTACGAATATTTGTTGGATGACCATGTTTCTATGTACATAATCTTCATTGTCAACGTTTCCTGTGAATTTAATTTACAACTGAATTTAATTTACAACTGCGAGTCTAATATTTGCTGGATGATCATATTTCTGTGGGTTTTTTCTTTTTTTGTGCACTTTGTAAGTGTTCTCCTTCAAAACTATTTTTTTTACCATGCATGAGACACTTGTGCATTGTCACGTCTTAAGAGTTGTTTTTGCAACCAATCCAAAAACTTTCGATCATCATAAAGAGACGTAATCAACTATGAAGTTGTTATTGCTCTTAGGAAACTTTTCCAGAATGCTTTCCTTAATGCAAACTCGAGAAACTAAATATTTACTTATTTACTTTTGTCAGGTATAACTTCAAATTATGATTCCAAAGGAAATGTGAGAGACTTTCTCAAAGTGCGTATGTCAATTTTAAGCGTTTTAGTAGGCATGGGAATGACACCGTCACTGCCAAAGCTTGTGCAAGCTGGCCCCCCTGAAGTTCTTTCAGTTCTTCTTGATGGCCGTATAGTTGGTTCTATTCCATCTGATATTGTTGGAAAAGCTGTCTCTCACTTTCGGAGATTAAAAGTTGCAGCAACTTCAGTGGCGTGCTTCTACCCTTTTCTTTTTTTCATTTTTATGAGCGAATTTATAAATTTTGCCTGTGACTTAATATCAATTGCAAAAATTAACAGATTCCTGAAGACCTTGAGGTGGGTTATATTCCCCCAAGCATGGGCGGGGCATACCCAGGCTTGTACTTGTTCACATTTGCATCCAGATTTGTTCGACCAGTATATAATATCTCTATTCCTCCTGAAGAGAGCAACAAAATTGAGCTTATTGGGCCTTTCGAACAAGTGAGTGCTAATTTCTGGTTGCATTTNCTGAAGACCTTGAGGTGGGTTATATTCCCCCAAGCATGGGCGGGGCATACCCAGGCTTGTACTTGTTCACATTTGCATCCAGATTTGTTCGACCAGTATATAATATCTCTATTCCTCCTGAAGAGAGCAACAAAATTGAGCTTATTGGGCCTTTCGAACAAGTGAGTGCTAATTTCTGGTTGCATTTCTTCGCATAGTTAATAAGCATTTAAAACGTGAAAATAGTGGATGGTTTTACCTGGTAAGTTCGCTTAATTGTGACAACCAACATCTGATGGTTGTTAACTCGTTTGCATTGTGTGAAGGTCTACATGGAAATAAGTTGTCCTGATGGTGGAGATGGTGGAAGGAAGAATGCCTTTCCTGCCACTCATGAAGAAATTCATCCAACTGGAATCCTGAGTGTTGTTGCAAATCTTACACCATGGTCTGACCATAATCAGAGTCCACGAAATATGTACCAGTGTCAGGTTTTTCTACTCTTTCCAGCAGAGCCTTCAATGTTTTCCTGGCCCAGCTCTGAAAAATTCTGATTTTAATTTTCTTTATTGATTGCCTTGTTGATAGATGGGAAAACAAACAATGGGTTTCTCTTCTCAAGCTATAAACTGTCGTGCTGATCAAAAGCTATATCATCTTCAGGTTTGGCCAGATCTTCTTCTTCTTCTTCTTTTTTTTTTAATTAGTGTTCTGTAAAGCTGTTTTTAACTGCAATTTTTAAAAATCTTTTCATATTGATTTTTCTCCACCATCAGAAGTGATATTGGGTTACTGATCTCACATGCTCTTTAATTATCTCTCCTGTTCTGTCTCTCTACGATAAATTTTCCTCTTTGTAGTCATATTTCGTATTAGTTACTGAATGTTATATTAGCAAAAAGTGGTTCTTTCTTCTATATTTATGCCATGAATTGAGAACCAACCATGCTACGATTGTATGCTCTTTAATTATCTCACTCGTAACTGTTCTGTCTCTTTATGATAAATTTTTCCTTTTTCTTTCTTTCCTTTTTTTTTTTTTCCTTCTATGTTTTTAATTGAAGGATTTTGTTATGAATGATAGTAATATGTCATTTGATTAGTCAAATTAGATGACATTTCCTGGAAGTATATTTTGTTTTTGCTTTATCTACTGAAGTTATTTTCTCCTGTAATAGATCCGCTTAGTTATTTATTTGGTAATTCATATTGTTGATTGTCTTTGTTCTTCTCCAACACTGTTTCACTTTACTGCTGATTTGGGCGTTTACAGACTCCGCAAACCCCAATTGTACGCACTAAGGCATATGAAAAATACAACATTGATGACTATCCATTAGGAACAAATGCAATTGTTGCTGTTCTAGCATATTCAGGGTAATAATCCAAAACATGTCATGTATCTTGATATTTTCCTAGGTATTCATGTGTGTTTATATATATTCTTTAAATTACGCAGATATGATATGGAGGATGCCATGGTATTAAATAAATCATCTGTGGACCGTGGCATGTGTCATGGCTACATATACCAGGTGTGTCCAATGCTTAAATTTCCTATCTTAAGAATGTGAATGCCTTTTGAACGAAATACCACTTTACGGCAAATATATTCTTTTTGATAACAAAGAAAAAGTATTAAGATAATACTCGTATAGAATTTTTGGTAGAGAAGATTGTATAATACCCCAATGAAAAATGTTTAATCTTATTTATTATACTATCCATTCATATGATATACGTATGTATCAAACATATGCACAGTTCGTTTTGTACTTTTGAATGGTTTTCATTAAATAGTATTACTCGAAACAATGACATTTGTCTGTGTTACTCCTGCTAAGGTTTAATCAACAAAGATATTACCGATTGTCAATAATGATTACCTTTGGTGAGATAGGAAATACATTACTACCTATAGACCTAGATGACTTCTACTAAGGGACTAGGACCTATATAAGAAGCTTTTGACTTATTCTAAAATAAATCCTCCTTAAAAAAAGTGGTATTATGTTAAATTACTTATTTGAAATCGATGTCATGCAAATAATAAAAGACTAATGTACCTTGCTATAAAACATTGTTGGAAAACTGGTTTTAATTGGTTGATTTGATCAACTTTTGACCAATTATTTAAATGGGTCCCGTTAGTTGTACAAAATATTTATTTGGCCGAGTGTATTCTACTCCATGAGTAGATTAATGCAATGTATTTATATTGGAAAATTGGAAAATGTCAATCCCACATAGGAAACTAGAAGAATAAAAATCACTTTATATTGCTCAAGTTTGGGACTTGAGTTTGGGGCCCAGAGGGGTATTAATAGTCTTTGAAGGGGATAGGACCTACATGCTAGTAGGTTGAGCCAACCGTTCGGCACGGCACGATCACGAGTCGTGGGCTTAGGTTTGGGCCAAGTTAATATATATTTTTTTGGTAAAATAATATTTGAATTATATTATTTTATTATTAATTTAAATAATATGTTTATATTATTCATTTATTCCTGGATTTTCCTGTGCCCGACACATGGCATCTTCTAGACACTGGCGGTTGACAAATGAACTGCCTGTCCAAATGAGTTGTGTCTGTTCAAGACACAACTTTTCGGCTATTGTGCCTTTTGGACAACTTTTTGACTAATATAAATAGGTCCCCATACCCCATAATTTATTCATTACATATCAATTTCGATTTTTCTCTCTTGCACATTATATTTCTTCCTGCATCATTCCATATTTTGCATTTCGGTTCCAAATATTAGTTTTGTGCATTTTAGTCCTCCAATTTTAGAGAGATCAAAACATTATTAGGTTCGTCTTGTCTTATAATTTGGGGTGCTACTGTTACAATTTGAAATCGTTATATTTTTGAAAAGGAGTGCCAGAACACTGTCAGCACCAGTGTGAGGCATTATCGTCTTAAAGAGAAAAAGTCGAACTCTTGCCTCAACCATTAAATTCTATTTTATTCCGTTCATTCCGTAAGTTGAAATTATGCCCAACTGTTTATTTTTTGCAAATGATTATTTTGAATATAAATTATTGCACAGTAAAATCATTATTTTTCCAACAAACATAATGTCATATCCATTTAACTCTTAAAAGTTCTAAAACTTGTCCAAATCCAACTAACTTCAAATTTCTAATTTCTGCTTATGCTAATGTTTTGGATCAACAATCCATCATTGTCCTCTTTTTAGTTACTCAATTGACATTTCAATTCTTATAATTCTGAATCCATTTTGAGGGCCTCTGCATCAGAAGTTGGATGAACTCTATTTTGTTGTTGGTATTGAAAAAGATGCACGTTAAAACAAAAAAAAAGGAAACGTTTAGCCTCTGTTTGGCTAATTTATAAATCATTTATAAATTGTCAAACTTCATTTTCAAGCACACATTCCAATGAATCCGCAAGTATTATCCACTTATCCATCACTCATATATCTATCCGTTATCCATTTTGAGGGCCTCTACCTTAGAAGCTGGATGAACTCTATTTTGTTGTTGCTACTGAAAAAGATGCACGTTAAAACAAATAAAAGGAAACGTTTAGCCTCTGTTTGGCTAATTTATAAATTATTTATAAATTGTGAAACTTCATTTTCAAGAACACATTCCAATGCATCCGCAATTGCTATCCACTTATCCATCATTCATATATCTATCTGTTTATAAATTAAACCATTTATAAATTCTTCCCAATCGGATGCTTAGTTTTCAGCTTAAATAGGGGGCTCATTTTAAGTGCAGCATAGATTTACCTGATCTTAGGTGAAGTAATCTAAAGGGGCATGGATATTGTTGAGACAGTTATTTCAGCTACAGCTGCTGTTAGTTAGGGAGGGACAGAAACTAAACAGCTTGGGGAGGAGGGTTTTAATAACAGGAATACATTTCGTTAATATTATTTTTGCGATACATGGGTCAGTTCCCCAAAGAATATTCACAAGTAGGATATCTGGAGTCAACATTCACTATTTTGCGGTTTTAATGTTCACAGAAATAAGGAAAAGAGAGTTGCAGTTACCATTATTATTACAATTATCA
>CAIGRP010090576.1:0-26350 GCA_903798385.1 Fraxinus cuspidata
ATATATATATATATAGAAAGAAAGAGAGAGAGAACCGTGAGAGAGAGAAACGTGAGAGGGACGAGAAAAAGAAAGAAAAGAAAAAAATAAATTTTTTTTCGTCGGGTTCAAGATCCATTCGCAAGAATTTTCAGTCCTAAATTACTCAAGAATACAAGAAATTTAACGAATAGGTATGGATTTCTCTAAAGTCAAGTGGTTTGTATTTTCACTTTTTAATGTTTTAAGTATTTTATGTACTATTATGTGATCCAAATTAAATAAAGATCTTGTGGATAATACCATAGGATATTATTATGTAGATATACACAGAAACCAACCATAGGGCTAAATACTCTAAGTGGAGATTGAGAATGGGTATGGCCTTAGTGAGAATGAGACGGTCAAGTTTCTATCCCACTAGAAAAGTTATGTTATGAGCGTAATTTACTTGCCTTTTATATTAGATTGTGAAAATACTGACATGAAATCTATACTAAGTGTACTCGTATGCTCATTCCATATTTAAAATATTTTTTAGATGCTTGATTGATCGGAGTTGAAGGTTGAAACTACTGACAGAGTCCGTGTCGTTGGATCAAGAATTTTATTTTCTTTAAATATTTAGCATTTAGTTTAAAAGTATTTTGCAATTAGAATTTTATTTTCAAAATCGATGAATTTATATTTCATTAGTGAATTGAGTTTATTGGATATATTATGAGACAATAAAATAACTTATTTTATTCTACAATTTTTTTTTTTTAATTACAATGCATCAATCAACTTTTATAATGGCTAAAGGAATTAATTGAGTAATTTTTGGAACATAGGTTTCGGGGCGTTACAACATGGTATCAGAGCTCGATTAATTTTTCTGCAGACTGTGTGAAATTATAATTTAAGATTTCTTTATATGTTAAAATTTAATCCACACGACACTGGAACCTGCATGATCAACTTCAAACCGACGATCTAAGATATGAAATTACTTTAGTTTTAAAATTAATAGGTGACTGCTTGAATTTGATATATTCTCTTTTTAGAAAATTAAATTGTTATATTTTACAAAAAATTCATCGCGATTTTTATTTCCATAGAGCCATAACGAGAATTAGAAAAGTAATTAAGTAAATCAGTGATTACGTAAAAAACAAAATCTAAAAATTTATTTTTTGAGTTTTCTTGATTTATATATTTACAAAATTGAAAGACTTTGTCAAAAAGGCCTAAACTGTCTAAGGTGAGCTTGGGATTTAAGCGCTCCACTTAGCCATGTCAACGAGTCGAGCCGAGCCACAAGCCAAAACTCAAAACTCGGCTCGGCCTGTGGTGACGAGCCACGAGCTAGCTCGAGCTCGAGTCGATGCCCTAAAATATGGCTCGACCAGAGCCTCGGCTCTATGTCACTGAGCCACGAATCGGCCCAACTCAAGCTTTTTTAGGCCGAGCCGTCGAGCTTTTTTCACATCGCTAGCTCCACTTGTGACCCCATCATCACGTGAAAGCTTTTTTAGTTGCATGTTATTCAAATCAACAAAACAAAAAAAATATTTGCAAACCCGTTCAAAATAAAATAAATAAAATTATGTAAAGCCCATTTATTCAAATCTTATTGAAAACAATAAGAATATATTGAACAGAAACAACACTATTTATACTCAAGTATTCTATCATTGTCAGCTAAATCAGGTTAGTTGAATTGACTTGAATGGCCTCTAATATACGATCCCCATATTTAAGGTTAAGATGATAGCTAATTTAACACGAGAATTACTAGTTGCTATGCGAGAGATGTCACGGAGCAACCACCTCAACAGCCACGAAGAAGGCCTGGATCATCTTCAATTATAGAACAGTTTCGCAAGATGCACCCACCCGTGTTTGAAGGTGGTCTCGATCCACTAGCTGTTGAGGAATGGCTTCGCCATCTTGAGCGTATTTTTAGGTTTATGGAATGCACTGATGCACAGAAAATATTTTGTGTGGTATTTACGATGGAGAATGGAGCAGGTCATTAGTGGGAGATGACTACTAAATCACACATCGAAGAGCAACAATGTAACTGTACATGGGCACAGTTTAAAGAGATAGTGCTTCAAAAGTACTTTCTAGCTACTTTAAGAGACAAGAAAGAAACAGAGTTTCTTAAGCTGAAGCATGAGAACATGATGCTCACTGATTATGAGCGAAAATTCGAGAAGTTATCCATATTTGCCCCACATCTGGTGGACACAGAGGAGAGACGAGTTCTACCATTTAAGCGTGGACTGAGAACTGACATTAGGAAAGCAGTGGCAGTATTCCAATTGGGTACTTATTAGGGAGTTTTGGAGAAGGCTCAAATATACGCCTTTGATGATGAATAGATTGGTGAAAGTAGTAAACATCATACATGCTCCTTAGACAAGCACAAATGGTATGATGATATCAAGAGGAACAGAAACGGTGCTAACAAGAAGGGAAAGACAAAAACAGGTGCCAACGATAGTGACAAAAATCAGCGATCACTTTTTCCAAAATTTTAAAAACCTCATTGGGGAGAATGCCTAGCATAAAAAGGTGTCTATTTACAGATGTGGAAAACCAGGACACGTTGTCAAAGACTGTACTGAGGGACAACCTAAGAAGGCTGAAGATCAGAAGGTAGGCAAGCCCAGAGTTTTTGCTTTAACCCAGGAGGAGGTATAGAATGACTACAATGTGGTGGCAGGTATCATATCAATCTCTAGCATGCCTGCTTTTATATTAATTTATTCATGAGCTACACACTCATTTATTTCTTTGATATTCGTTACCAAGTCGAATATATAATGTGTACCCCTTGATAACATATTATAAGTATCACTACCTTCTGGAAAGGTGCTTAATGCAAATTATATCGCGAGGAACCTACATTTAGAAATGGATGGAATGAATATAAACAACAGACTTGGTGGTTCTAAACATGAACGATTTTGACGTTATACTTGGAATGGATTTGTTGTCGAAAAATCGTGCAACCATTCGTTGTTTTGAGAAGGACGTAATTTTTCAACGACCCGGTGAAAAAGAATTTCATTTCTTTATAAGGGTGAAACCTCTACCTCGACTTATATCAGCACTGCATGCTAAACACTTGCTGAAAAGAAGTTTACTCAAGGATTCATAGTGTCTTTGACTAGCATTGATCAGTAGGAGTTAACCATTGACAAAGTTCGAGCGGTTATGAATTTTCAGATTTATTTCCAGAAGTTTTACTGGGAATGCTTCCAAATCAAGAGGTCGAATTTGCTATTGACCTCGTACCGGGTGCCACACCAATTTCAAAAGTCCCTTATCGTATGGCGCCGATACAACTAAGAATTGAAAGTACAATTGCAGGGTGTCTCACCATAGGGAGCCCCAATACTGTTTGTAAAGAAGAATGATGGATTGATGAGAATGTGCATCGATTATCGAGAGCTGAACCGTATACAACTAAAAATAAATATCCCCTCCCCAGAATTGAAGATTTATTTGATCAGCTACAATGTGCCAAGGTCTTCTCGAAAATTGATTTAAGATTAGGTTGTCATCAGTTGAAAATTAAAGCAACTAATGTTCCTAAGACAACATTTATGACTTGATATGGGCACTATGAGTTCTTGGTGATGCCTTTTGGCTTAATAAATGCACCAGCAGCCTTCATAGATCTCATGAATCGACTTTTCCACAACTATTTGGGTCAGTTTGTTATTGTCTTCATTGACGATATACTAATCTATTCAAAAGTGAGCATGAACATACGAACGCCTAAGGATTATTCTCGAGATACTAAGAAAGGAGAATCTCTAAGACAAATTCAAAAAGTGAGAATCTTGGCTCAATAAAGTGGGATTTCTAGGCCATGCAATCATAGCCCAAGGAATTGAAGTTGACCCAAGCAAAGTGGAAGCAATCACAAATTGGCCTCGGCCAACTAATGTTAGATGTGCACAGTTTCTTGAGATTAGTAGGTTATTATAGGAGATTCATTGAAGGGTTTTCAAAGATTGCCATTGCAATGACTCAACTGACGAGAAAGAACATGAAGTTCCAATGGAGATATAAGTACGAACAGAGCTTTCAGGAACTGAAACAGAAATCTACCTTAGCTTCAGTTTTGACCATACCCAAAGGGTCAGATGGAAATGGAAGCACATCGCCATGGATTTTGTAGTAGGTTCTCCAAAATCAAATAGAGGAAACGACACAATCTGGGTTATTATCGACAAATTGACAAAGCCATCTCACTTCTTACAAGTAAAGATGACTTTTAATATGGATTGATTAACTCAGCTATATGTTGGAGAAGTGATCAGATTACATGGGACCCCAATCTCTTTTGTATGAGATAGAGATTCGAGATTCACTTCAAAATTTTGGAAAAGTATGTGCAAGGTAATGGGGACTAAGCTAAACTTCAGTACAGCTTTCCACCCACAATCAGATGGTCAGACGGAGAGGACTATTCAAATTCTTGAGAACATGCTCAAGCATGTGTCCTAGACCTTGGAGGAAGTTGGGAAAAACATCTATCATTGGTCGAATTTGCCTAATAATAGCTATCAGACTACCATAGGAATGGTCCCTTATGAGGCTTTATATGGTAGAATGTGCAGATCTCCAGCTTACTAGGATGGAGTTAGTGAGCAAAGAATTCTAGGGCCTGAGATTATTGAGCAAACAGTCCAAGCTATTGAGAGGATTTAGGCTAGATAAAGACTGCCCAAGATCGACAGAAAAGTTATACTGATAACAGGAGGAAGGATCTCGAATTCGAGGTTGGTGACAAAGTTTTCCTAAAAATAGCTCCTATGAAGGGAGTTATTCTATTTCACAAAAGGAGAAAGCTCCTACCAAAATATATATGACCTTTTGAGATTTTGAAATGTGTGGGAAATGTGGTTTATGAGCTATCATTACCTCCTGAACTTTCAAGAATACACAATGTCTTTTATGTCTCTATGCTTTGGAAATATATATCAGATCCTAGCCACGTGATTAATCCTGATTCGTTAGACATTCATCCGGATCTAACTCACGAGGAAGCTCCAGTAGTCATTTTGGATAGAAAGATTCAAATGCTTTGAAATAGAGAAATTCCATTAGTAAAAATTCAGTGGCGAAGTCACGCGGTTGAAGAGTCTACTTGGGAACATGAGACGAATATCAAAGCTCAATACCCGTAGCATTTTGATAACCAAGCTAAATTTCGAGGATGAAATTTTTTTAGGAGGAGATGATGTAATACCACAAAAAAAAAAAAAAAAAACGTACAATTTATTATGAGGCGTACATGCAAGTTTTGAGATTTTAGGATAACCTAACAATTTTACCATTTTCTAAGGACCTTGTGTTAATATTTCTAAAAATTAAATTTTCATACGGATCATGAACTCGATAAAAAATTAATTCAGAGATATTAAGGCCAAGTTACACACATTGTAAGATACTATTTTCGATGGTAATTAATTTGTTGGTTAAGGGTTTGCTATTGTGACAGCCACATGTGTGTGTGTTTCAGATGGATATAAACTAATTTTTTTTAATTTGATTAGAAATTGTAATTAAGTGGTAGGATTTGATTGTACAGTCACATTTCATGTGTATTACTTAAATGCTAATTGTTATTTTATATTTACTTTGATAAAGATCAATAGTTAAATGGGAAAATTGCAGCCCGGTACCAAACCTTTTATCTTTATGCAGACCTCAAATATTTCATTTGTGCCCTAGAGACACAAATCTTTAAAAATGTCGCAGCTGAAGTCCAGATGGATGGAATCCATCCATTTGACCATTTAAAACAATTTTGACCTCTTTTGACTAATGTAGAAGGGGTAAAATGACACTTTTATATTATTCTATATAAAATAATATTATAGTAATTAAATAAACCCCACCCCAAAAACCGATCCAAAGACCACCAAACCACACCACACCACTACCAACTTCTACCATCGCTCATTTCTCCACATCTGCCACCATCCTTCATCATCACAACTATTTCATTATTATAGATACTGCACACAATTCACGTCAATTCACAAATCAAACAGAAAGGAAAGAAAGAGAGAAACATGAGAGAGGAGAAAAAGAAAAGAAAAGAAAGAAACAAAATCTTTTTCACCGTGTTTGAGATCCGTTTGCAAGAATTTTCAGTCCTAAGTAACTCAAGAATACAAGAAATTTAACGAATATGTATGGATTTCTCTAAAGTCAAGTGGTTTGTATTTTCACTTTTTAATGTTTTAAGCATTTTATGTATTATTATGTGATCCAAATTAAAGAAAGATCTTGTGGATAATACCATAGGGCATTATTATGTAGATATACTGAAACCAACCATAGGGCTAAATACTCTAAGTGGAGATTGAGAATGGGTATGACCTAAGTGAGAATGAGACGGTCATGTTTCTATCCCACTAGAAAAGTTATGTTGTGTACATAATTTACTTGCTTTTTTATATTAGATTGTGAAAATATTGACATGAAATCTATACTAGGTGTATTCGTGTGCTCATTCTATATTTAAAATATTTTTTAGATGCTTGATTTATCAGAGTTGAAGGTTGAAACTACTGACAGAGTCCGTGTCTTTGGTTCAAGAATTTTATTTTCTTTCAATATTTAGCATTTAGTTTAAAATTATTTTGCAATCCGAATTTTATTTTCAAAATCGATGAATTTATATTTCATTAGTAGATTGAGTTTATTGGATATATTATGTAAATAAAATAAATTATTTTATTCTACAATTGTTTTTTTTTATTACTATGCATTAATCAACTTTTATAATGGCTAAAGGAATTAATTGTGTAACATTCAGGATATAGATTTCGGAGCATTACAATAATTGATCAAAACCATTATCTTTCATATCAAATTTTGATTCTTTATTATGTTAATTATTTCAGCCCTAAACCTTCTTGGTTATGCATGTGCGCTAGAAAATTCACCTAATTAAAATTTTCATAAAACAGCCAAAGTTCATATTCACATAGGTGATGTTATATAAATAACACCCTACAATGCTCTACTTGTACTTTTATAAGGTATAGTCATCATTAAAATCATAGTTTATTCTAATCAATATTTTGTAGGCAGTACTTATTTGTATCATAGAAATGGAAAAAAAATTAAAATTTTGAAAATCTTCTCATCGAGTCAATCATAACTAGTTTTTCTACTAAACATAGTTCGTGGGATCTCCAGTTATGAGGTTAGGTTTCTATTAAACCGACCCATTAGTTTAGGCTTTATACTCATTTTCCTTTATTTACGGTTTATTTACTCTAGATAACCATTTGTAAATGGGTTTGATAGGTTATTCTTCGATCAAACAATTAGTATTGTTCTATTTGAGAGCAATTGCTAACTAGTATTATGTCTACCGTGGATGCCAAGACTTACCTTTATATTCTACATTATGTGCCATGCGATTTGTAGCTAGCATCTCGATTAAATCATATAACAAGCACATATTGTCATCAATTAGAAATTCTTCCAAAATCTTTGAAGCCATCATGCTTGCTTCTAATTTTATTAAAAACTCTAATTTCTTTCAATTCTCAATTTGTATTGAGGAATTTCACAAAACAACTACATGCTTAATGGTAAATCATATTTACTAATATAGTTTGAATCCTTGTATTAGCTATCTAATTTCCAACATCATGAGTATCTTAAGTTTAACAATGTATTCATTACAGTGTAATTTATCATTTCAAATATTATTGATTATTAAAAGATTCTAATTTGAAGAAAACACCACCACCACAAATCTTGAGTGTATTCAAACTTTAATTGAGAATATTATACAAACAATCATAACCCCACAATAATGGGTAAGGCCAAGCTTTACAACTTAATATTCGTCCACTATTTTCAAGTTTTATCATATATTAATTATGTTTATATATACCTGATGAAAAGCCACTTTTTCCATTTTAAAGAAATTGCAACCTTTATGCATTGTGATCCATCCAAATGTAATTGGATTATTCAAATTTGATCATAATTAACACAGATCCAAATCCAGTGACGGATCCAGGATATTGAGTGAGTTAGGTCGATCATTGACAGTTAACGCCGCCATAGTAAGATTGTTTATTAATATTTAATTAAATAATATTAAATTTTTTTAATCTATATATAAATAAACTAAAACGTAAAAGTTATATACATTTGAAAATTCAATACAATCCAAAATATTAAGAAAAAAATACATTTTTCAATCATATATGTATAATTAAATTTTAAGTTTTTTATGAATTTAAGTGAGACAAGAAGAAATTTATACATAAAGCATGATTAAATGGTAAATACAAGCTCCAAGCTTAGGTGACGGTTATGCAAAATTTTGAAAACAATGATTTTTAGAACTAGAACTATTTTTTACCTCAAAAGAAAAGTATTTCCCGAACTCTTAAAAGAATAAGAGAAGTTCTTAGACTGTCCAAATTTGAATTGTATAAAATAAATTGATTAAACTTAATAATAGAAATATTTATATTATGAAGTAATAATTTGAGTTAATACATTTTTTAAAGAAATTATTTCGAAAATAAAAACTAATAATATATATTTTTTTAGTTATTATCTATTGTATCAAATAATTAATCAAAAAAGTGGATGGACATGAAATTGAACCCCATACTTTTTACATACAAAGTGACACCTTTACCATATGAGTTATCCTCCCTCTTGTTGAAGGTTAGTACAATTATATTAATAAGTAGTTATTATTTATTGTGTTTAAAAATTAAAAGGAGAAGTATCGTTGAAGGGAATTGAACCTGTGTATCTTGGATGCAAAAGCGTACACGTGAACAAACAATCTAAACGCCCCTTGTATATAAATGTATGTATATATATATATATATAATAACAAAAAATTTCATTAATTTTTTCCCCCAGCGGATCTAGCACGGGCTACCACGCCGGCTCGCCTGATGCTAGATCCGTCCCTGCTCAAATCTAGTTTTTGATTGAACCACGTTAGTCGACTCGAGCTACCCTGAAAAATATTTACACATCCAAAACATGTAACTATTCTACGTACTTTCTCCATAATGGTACGTGAACCATCCTTGTCAACGACGATTTTCCTAGATCATTTTTCTTTAAAGAAAATTGAATTATTTCTTCTAAGTACCCAAATTCACTGGTTTTAGATATTTACCTTAACTAAGAATTTGCAAAAATAAATGCAAAATCATAGGAGGTGAATAGCCACTCCTATCATGAACCATAATGAAAAAAAAGTTGATTTACTTTCATCGAGGGTTGCTTCCAAAACTTGGTTTCTATAAAAACCATCCGATTTCAAGTCTCTATTCTTTCCATGTCAAAATGTAACAATCCTGTAGATTATTTCTTCCATGTCATTTGGAATAAACACAAATCATTATAAATAATTATTTCTTTCACGAATGTTCCCACGGGCAATGATCTCATTGTCACATTGCAACAAAAGCTATTTATTCTCCATTCTTCTGGTGTCATCACCCTAATGCCCCTAAATGTACTTTGGTTGTGTTCTAAAGAAACCTTTTAAAGTTGCCTTAACAGAAACTATTGACCCAAAAAAGTACCGCAAACGTGAACAGATGTCTTGCCCACTTACACCAACTCAAGCAAGTTCCGACGCATTTTGACTATAGTACAGGTGAAAGAGGGGTAACACGTGAACACAAGAAATGCTTTATGACATGAGACAAAAATGTTCGAGTACTAGCGGTAATGACTAGGATGATTGTGCTAACAAGAAATCATCAACAAAGTGTAAATAACTTAGGATCAAACTAACAGATATATAATATGCCATAAGTTTTTTTAGAGTATTCCTCTTGAGTGTTTTCTCGTGTATTCGAATTGATATTCAAATGGATATCAAAGATAGAAACAAGTCCTCAAAATCCCCCTCTCCATTTTCAAATACCACCTATTTATAGTGATCCGGCTGACGTGGTGTCTGTTGGATCTGAACCACATGGTCTTATTTCCTAGATTGAAGTCTCACATAAATAAGTCTACCATAAAATAAATACATTGACAATAAGTCAGCTGCTCTATACTTTAGACTGACACACCAACATTCTGTAGTACAAACATTATATCAGTCACTTCTAAGAATTATCTACAAATCTTGTAATAGATAACTTCAGCTTCAAAAACTTCGGATGAACTAATGACTTTTGTCAAAGGGAGCTTTATATTGATGGTCTTCAGTGTGAATAGCTTCGGCTTTTTCATTGATTTCTTATGTAGTGCTCCAGGCAGTGCTTCAGCACATGAGTTTCAACCTTTGTTTGACTTCTTTGTATTTGACCAATTGGATCTTTGTTGACTTTCCTTTCCATGTGGATTATGACGTGGTACTTTGATTGGAGCCTCGGGGCAAGACGTAGCAATAGTCCCCCAAGTCAAAGCATGATTATTTATGTAATGCATGGACTTGTATGAATTTTTTTTTGTTAGGGTTTGGTTTTTACACACTACAATATAGTCCTCCAAGTCTAAATGTAAATATTTATAGTGCATTTAGAATTTGAAAGTAGCCGATCTACATGAATTACCTATCCATGTTGTCCGAAGTTGTGTATCTGGTAACCTCTGAATTTCTAGAATTAATTGGAGGAGCGTTAATGGGATAAATTTGTCCGAATCTATCCTCTCCAAAGTATGTCTGAAGCGTTACTCGAAGTGGTTGAGGTGATGTGCCCCTGCTATTTGCTGAGGCCGTGACTCATTAATTATAATGAACCATGTTTTTTTTTAAACATTGGAAAGTCAATGTGTCCTCAATTATTGCACCCAAACGATTTGCTATTTCATGTGTTTTCAAGAAAAGACAACTGAAACGGTTTGTCTTCCCATACACGTAACCGCCATCACATTAATGTGCAATGATGCCTGTTACATGGGCGTTCTATGAAATTTAGACGCATCAGAGAGCGTGATGCCGACAGGATGGTCTACACTTTAGAAGATGAATAGTCCAACGTACTAAGTGGCTCAAATTGAAATTTGGAATGAATGGTTAGATGACCTCGGATCGAAATTTAATGGCTGAGATTAGGAGTTCATGCCTATAGTAGGCAATAGTTTAGGTCAAAAAATCACTTTGTCATTTACGCAATAAATACTTTACCAATTCTCTCCATCTCTTTTCTTCTTCCATTGCCTTCATAAACTCCGATGACTTTTCTTCACCATCTTTTGGACTTTTTTGAAGTATTTCAAGACTTTAAACTCAAAGACTTAATGGCATTTTCACATTCTACTAGGGGGATGTAGATTTGAGCCAAGTAGCTGCTGAGATGGGAGTAAAAATAACTAATACAACTGGCCTGCTTTGAGCCATTAGGTTTGGAAGAAAAATGACGAAGTGGCTTGGGAGGAAGCCAAAATTCCTTCAACTGTAAATGAGTTCCTTCTGAAGGCAGGGCTTCGCCTACCTCTGTATCCTTTCTTTAGAGCCGTACTTTGGTTGTACGGGTCGGCTCCTACCCAGCTCTTTCCCAGTTAGTGGGGACCTACTTCCTGTGGAAAGAGACCTCATTGGTAGAGGATATGTCCCTCCACATCTTCCAGACCATTCTTCAACCCTGGGTTTTGGGAAAAAGGTATTCCAAAGGATGGTACTCTTTGTGTCCATGGGGGTCATATCCCTTCTTTGTCTTAGGCTTTTCCTTCTCCATCAAAGGATGGAAAGAGACGTGATTTTAGGTAAGGGAGAAATGACAAAAGTGTGAGGGTGACCCATTCCCCCACGACAGTTCCAGCCTCCTACTCAAAAGCTCGTAAGTGTTATACTTGTATTTTTTATTACTTAATGCTCTCCTTTTATGAATCGGAGCAAGGGCAAGGAAAAGACCAATTTGTACAGCACATCATCTTGAAAAATAAAATGAACGACTCGTCTTCTGAGCTAATGTGTCTCTTCATTTTTAGAGGGTAATACCTAGTTCTTGAAGAACACTATTATTTAGCTTCATCCATTATGGGGTATCTTCGATCTACATCACCTCTTTACATACAGTGGTAGAGGAATTAGGAAGGTGTTCTATGGGTACCACAGTGAGCAGTTCAGAGTTTTAACTGCTGGCCAATTTTGATAGAGCGTCGACATGAGCATTCTCTAAACATAGGATTTGTACAAACTTGAATTTTTCAAAATTTAGAATAAGCTTCATGACCAGTTTCAAATAAATAGACATGGATTATCTCTGTTCGAGAAATTGCCATGAACCTGGCTAACTACCAGCTGGGAGTTGCTACTGATCATCAGTTTCTTTGCTTGCATTTCTTTAGCCAAACTGAGTTCTAGCTTCTCCATATTTGGATAGCGAGTCTGTACTGCAAAAAAATGCCTGGCTTGTATAATAAACGGGTAGCTGTTTACAACCTTCTTCTCTTATGAGGACAAAATTGATTGCATAGGGAGATACTGCTAGATATAGCTGCAACGGTTCGTCAGACTTGGGTTTGGAGAGGAGGGAAGCATGCTATAAGTACTTCTTCAGCTCTTGCAGGGCTATCTCGCATTCCTCGATCCACTAAAACATATTTCCTCACTTCAGCACCTTGAAGAAGGGCTTGCATTTATCTGTTGTCTTTGAGACGAAGCGGTTCAACTCAGCTACACGCCCAGTGAGGCTTTGCACATCTTTACATTCTGAGATAACCTCATTCAATCAAAGCTTTGATCTTCTCCGAGTGGCTTCAATGTCTCTTTGGTTGACCATATAGTCTAGAAATTTTTTTGATGCAACTCTGAAGGTTTATTTAAGGGGGTTAAGTCTCATCTTGTACCTCCATAATACTTGGAATGTCTCATCGAGGTGCTTGACATGATCCTTTGCCCTCAAGCTTTTCACCAACATATCGTCCACATATACCTCAATTATCTTTCCAATGAGGTTGGCGAACTTCTTGTTGAAAGTCTTTGATAAGTGGCCCCTACATTTTTCAACCCAAAGGGTATGATCGTGTAGCAATAAAGACCCTTGTCCATTACGAATGACGTATGCTCTTCATTACCTGAGAACATTTGAATCTGATTATATCCATAGTAGGCATCTATGAAGCTAAGTAGTTCATATCCTGCTGTTGAGTCAACTAATTGATCTATCCGAGAAAGCAGAAAACTGTCCTTGGGAAAAGCTTAATTTGGGTTTGAGAAATCCACACATACTTTCCACTTGCCACAGTTCTTTCTTACCAGGACATGGTTAGAGACCCACTTTGGATACACTCATTCTCGGATAAAGCGATTGTCGATCAATTTCTTTACTTCATCCCTTAGGGCTTCATACCTCTCTATATTGAGGACTCTTATTTTTTGTCTGTGAGCTGCAACCTTAGGATTGATTTTCAAGTTGTGGCAGCTGACTTTTGGATCAATGCCAACCATCTCTTCTTGCTTCCTTATGAAGACGTCCAAGTTTTGGCGCAAGAAGCTTTTTTACCTTTTCCTTGGCATCTTGGTAGACCTCTTCCTATCTACAGGCATTTGGAGGGATCTTGGAGATCAACTTGGAAACTTTCCAATTTTTCTACTAGAGCTATTTGAGGTTCACAATTGATGATGCGAGGTTCCAATTCCTTCAAATTAGCTGCTTCTTCAGCAACTCTCCCTTCTTTAGAGGACACTCACGTTTCTGGAACCGCCTCTTCTTCAAAGGTTTTTATGACTCAAAGACCATCTCTTTTCAGAGGCGTCCATCATTTTGAAATCTCTCCCTTGTTCAGGGTTTTGCCCTTGTTCAGGGACATCATCCATTTCAATGTCTGTCAGGATTACTTTGGCACTCATGGGTTCTGATTTCATAAGGAAATTCAAATAGCATTCCCTTACACTCATTTGGTCGCCTCTGACCATGGCGATACCATTCTCCATTGGAAATTTCATACATAAATGGTGAATGGTCGAAACAGCCAATAATTCCCTCTAAGCACTCCATGGTAGGTGGAACAGTTATCGACCACCAAATAGTCCATAAAATAATGAGCAGTTAAGGGTGATGTTCCCATCTCTATTGCTATAGAGATTTTACCACTTAGGATGATACATTTGCCAGTGAAGCCATACAAGGGTGAATTCATTCCAGTCAGCTCGTGGTCGACTTCCATTTTATCAAATGTTGCTCCAAAGATGATGTTGACAGAACTTCCATTATCCACTTGCAATCTTTTTAGGCCATTATAGGCTACAACGACCCTCACTATTAGGGCATCACAATGTGGTGATGCACACCAACCGAATCATTATGGGAGAAGGAGATAGGTTGAGCACTTCTCTCAGTGGAATGTCGGTTGTTCCTTACTACGAAGCTCACCATAGGGAGATCCCTTGCTTTCCTTGTATAGTTTCTTTGGGAGTTTCTAGATTCTTTCCCAACATACGGGCCTCCAAAAATTATATCAATTTCTCTGATTGGTTCACGGCCAGTATCAGCTGGGGGGCTTTTTCTCTAACTTTGACCAACCCTTGGTCTCTCCCCATCTTTGTCTCTTCTTCGAGAGACATTGTCTTAATTATGGCGCCTTAGCTCATCATTTTTGGGCTGTTGATTTTGCCTAAGAAGGGCATCTCTTCGGATGCGCCTATTTCTCCATTGATTTGTGTTATGTGGGTGCATTGCAATATATCTGCACCCAGCAGTGTTGTGGCTAATATACCGAACCGTTTTTGCATAAAATTACATACTTGAGGTTTAATCATATGCAGTAAGTAAACTAAAAGAAACACAAAAGAATTAGCACGTAAAACCTCATCCTAAGATTGTTGGATCAACTGCTGCACAATTATACTCCGTTAACCAAAAAATATTTGCATCCAAAGATGGTAAAATTGCAACGTACACATGCAAAATATTGAATCAAATTTTTACTTACCAAAATCAAGATATGCGCACAAATATCGACATACTGGTATAAGAAATTAGAAGGAGATAAAATGAAGTGAACTATGCAAGTGCAAATATCCTTAAAACGGATTTCATCCATTGTACTGGTGCTAACAAAATCAAGTGAACAAATATCTCTTAAGATACAACGCTTTCTTCCAAAATTAATATAACACAATATTAACTTTACCAAGAAAACTAATGCTTGACTATACTTTTTTAGAATGGAAGATATCGAATACTAAATATCGAACATGAAATTCAAAAATAATATGGAAACTATTTTGACAAAATTCGGAGAAGGAAAAAATTAGAAATCAAATATATAAAATTGATTTAGAGTGAAGAAAATGGAATTAGGAGGTCCTATTAATTGATTTTTATGTGTTTGTTCGAATGGTTGCATCTTTTGGCACAAATTAATTTTAACCATTATATCGCACAATTTCATATTTAATGGTGTATAATTGTATCCGTCAAAAGATAATGATTTTTCACCATGTACCTTTCTGAATAGTCAAACACATTTTGTGACAACATAACTATTTCATATACACCCTTTACAATTGAAAATGCGCAACTAGTCATCACACCCATTGGAGATTTTTCCAATTCACACCTATAAAAATACACTATAATTCCAACAATCACCACCTTTACCATCAATAGCCATACCTAGATGGTCACTTTTATTAACAATGTCATTTGCATTATTCCCATTATAAACATCACTCAAACCACTTTCCCAACAAACATTGGTGCCAACAAATTCTAGCATTATCACCTTGATCATGGGATGCAACCTCTAGTTCCTCTACAACTTCTTTAATAACAAACCCATGGTTAAATGTGTCTCGTGCATTACCACTGCATTGTTGTTTAATATTGTTGCCCATACTCATTGGCTCGTCATCTTTTACAATATCACTAGGCTCTTTGACCACATGGGATGCAACCTCTAGATCCTCTACGACTACTTTAATAACAAACCCATGGTTAAATGCATCTCGTGCATTACCACTGCATTGTTGTTTAATATTGTTGCCCATACTCATTGGCTCGTCATCTTTTGTAATGTGTATTGCCCTATCAATGCTACTAGGCAGGTGAGACTCATTCTTGGTGGAATAAAATAAACCTCAGTTATCAAATATTTGCTAAGGTTCTTAGTCATAAAAATCACACATTTACATGTCATCAATCTTACAAACTCATCCATTAAATACATTATTGGTATCCTAAAGATGTAATCTAGATTTATATTTCCCCAGTTGTAACTGTTGGAAATATTGTAACACTAGAAAGAAAATAGATGAAGAACGAAATGCCAAAACTTGGAATGGAGTTGCAAGACTTGAACACATGATCAAACATTGTCTTCAAACAATATTTGTCTCCTTTCCAATTGCTTTAAGGATTTTTGACAAATAGTTTGAATGATCAAACAAGCCTTTTGTGAAGAACACCAAAGCAAAAAGGGTGTTTTTTCAATATGAACAGATGAAATTTGAAGACGAATATGTATAGAATTATGATAATTTTTTTCAAAGATTATATAAATTGATTGTATATTAAAATCATGTATGATATAAAAAACATCACATATTTATAGTTTTTCATCAATACATCTCGAAATGGTTCCAATTTAGTATAAACAGATGCAACAATTCAGCCAAAGGCCACCAATTTTAAGGGCATGTTTGAACCCCATTTTTTGTGTAGAATTTATTTTAAAATAGTATAATGGTGGAGAATGCATGGTTAACAAATAAGGAAAACTTTAGGATTTGCGTGTAATATTATTTTATTAAAGAATGTATTGTTGAAAAGAAGAGAGAAAAATATATTTTAGAAAAAAATGAAGATCAAACAAGGGCTAAATCTAGAAACCCTAAGGACTTGTTTCCAAAAACATGCGATAGCGTAGGCTATTGCTATGTGGCCGCATGGAAAATGGTCTTTTGGCCTAGGGTGGCTTTGGTGTGCCCCATGCGACCATGAACCCAAATGGCCTATGGTATCGAATGGTTTGAAAATAATTTCCCAATTTTGGCAATCCAATAATCAATCCCTCATTTGGCCCAATAAAGGCCCACGCTCATATGATTTTGAACAAAAAAATTATAACAATCCCTCTCTTGTTCAAAATCAATGTTAGTCACATATTCAAGTATCAATACTTTTCATTGAACTTTTAATAGAGAAACTCTAACTCTCTATTGAGGTGGTACCATCTCGAAGTTTACATAAGTAAAGTTCTTCCCGTATCTTTGTTACTTAAGAGATACTTATACCATGTACTGAACTTCATTAAAATATTTATAACTCATCCCTCCAATAGTAACAAACCACACTATACATCAAGGATACATTTCTAAATAAGTTAATAATACTGAATCCCTTTGAACCTAGATATACATATTTAGTATATTTCGGTATGGTTGCTATCATTGGTGGATTTTTAGTCAAGGAGTTTTAGCCCTATCCTTCTCGATGTTGATATTACTATTTCTCTTATAAGATAAGTTCTCGCTAGACTTAAACATATGTAAGAGAAATTATTCCATACTTGGTTAATTTTCTCACATACTCATGTCTTGGACTCATGTTTAAACTTTCCATTATATATTTCGATAATCTACACACTACTATATTACTTGATCACAATCCCGTTCACTTACAAGTTTTCAAAGGGTCAAATTTTTGAGAATATTTACACGCACACCAAAGAAAAAACAATTCAGAGACTGGAAGAAAAAAGTTGATTGGGAAATAAATATATATACAAACATACATACATTGGCATGAGATAGAATAGATATATACACCATATGCATACAGAGGATAAAAGTTGTGGCTGCTTCGGATTTATATATATACTCACAAAAAATAGAAACATAAAGAGAAGACGGCAGACATGAAGACAGAAAAAGGCAGCTTCAATTAAAATCAATTACGTTTCGTCAATTTTTGGTGATTTTATTCCACTTTCATTTGTTTAATTTCAATATTACGCTAGGCTATATTTTTACATTGCTAAGATATAGATGAACCCTTGTTTTGAAATTTTTAATATTAATTAATTATTTTGACGTTAATTTGTTTGAATGTTTAAACGTTTAATATGGTTTAGATCGCTTTTCAATTATTTGGCAATTAGTTGAATTTTTTTGTGGATTTTATTATCATCGAGAGAGATAATATGATTGTTAGCATGTAGTAATAAGTATTGTGAGGTTCGATAGAGATTTATCTCTATGCTTCACATGATTTTTAGATATTCTAGCTCGCTTAATGCTTTCTTATATGTTGGTATCTTCTATAAAGATATAGAAAGGTCACATATATGATTATATTTAATTGCTATCGAGAGAAGCTTTTAAATAAATTTGAAATTTCAACCAACTTGCATGATAACAATGAGTCGTTTTAATTGTTGTGCTAAAAATGGATTAATAAGGGGGATTCTACATCTTAGCAATGCATTTTAGAAATTTAATAAACTTTTACTTTGATTTCTAGTACATAATAAGTTAGACATAGATTTATTACAAGTCATTAGTGTTATTAGACTATCAAGAGCATTACCTAGTGACACTAAAACGAATCCAAATGAGCACTGCAAGGCTATAACTACTCGTAGTGGGATACAATTACCTAAGATAAATATAAAGAGACCAATTTCTATAGAAGATAAGGTATCTACCCCGGTTGAGGAGCACTTGAATAAATGTGAGCGGTACAAAAAACAAGATAAAGCATCAGATAATCCAAAGGTTAAGGTAACCACTCCCACCAAAGAAAATGTCCAACACTCCTATTTCCACATAGGCTATAGAAGCATAAGTTAGACATGCAGTTTTCGAAATTTCTTGAGGTATTAAAAAAGATGCATATCAATATACCATTTGTGGATGCACTTACACAAATGCCTAGCTACACAAAATTCATGAAAGAGACACTTACAAACAAGAAGAAGCTGGAGGAGTTGGGGACGATTATGTTGAACGAAGAATGCAGTGCCATCTTACAAAATAAGCTGTCACCTAAACTAAAGGACCTAGAGAGTTTTACTATCCGTTGTACCATTGGTGACATGACACTTGATAAGTTTCTTCGTGATTTAGGTGCTAGAATTAACCTTATGCCTTAACACTATTTTTAGGAAACTAAACTTAGGAAAGGCAAGGGCAACATCGATCTCTCTACAGCTGGCAGACAGGTTCGTAAAATTTTTCCTAGAGGAATTATTGAAGATATACTGGTGAATGTAGATAAATTTATCTACCCGACATATTTCGTCATTTTTGACATGGTTGAGGAGGACAAGGACGTGCCATTAATATTGGGAAGACCATTCCTTGCAACATGTCAAGCCTTAATAGATGCTAAAAGGGACAATTGATACAGCGATTAAATGATGAACATGTGACATTCAACGTCTTCAGTGCAATCAAGTATCCTATTGAATCAGATAGTTGTCTGTGCATTGATATGATAGAGTTGACTGTGGAGGAGAGCTTCATTCTTGAGCATCCTCAAGACCACTTAGAGAATCTTTTTGTACACTCACAAGATAAAAAATCAACAGTTGAAGAGATAAGTCAGATTGCCTACATTGTAGAGTCTACGACGCCCATTAGAAGAAGATAGTTTGAAGAACTTGGTGAATGACCTAGTAAAACATTCACATTACTGCTTCTTAGATGGGTACCCAGGATATAATCAGATTGCAGTGGCTCTAGAGGATCAGTAGAAGACTATATTTACGTGTCCCTATGGTCCTTTGCATATAGAAGAATGCCATTTGATTTATATAATGTTCTTGCCACATTTTAGCGATGCATGATGGCAATCTTTTCAGATATGGTGGAGAAAATCATTGAAGTCTTCATGGATAACTTTTCGGTGTTTGGTTCATTTGCCTCTCAAATTTCGGAATGGTCTTGCAGTGATGTGGGGAAACAAATTTGGAGTTAAACTGGGAAAAGAGCCACTTCATGGTGCAAAAAGAAATAGTACTGGGACACAGGATTTCAGCAAATGGTATCGAGGTGGATAAAATAAAAATTCAGGTGATAGAAAAAGTACCTCCACCAACTTTGGTAAAGGGAGTACATAATTTCCTCGGCCATGCAAGGTTCTACCGGAGGTTTATCAAGGATTTATCAAAAATCACCAAACCACAGTGCAGCTTAGTTGAAAAGGATACATCATTTAATTTTTCTGATGAGTGTTTGACATCCTTCAACACTATTAAAGAAAAGTTAATTTAAGCACCGATTATAGCTTCACCAGACTGGAAACTGCTATTTGAATTGATGCACGACACCAACGACTATGCAGTAGGGACAATACTTGGTCAAAGAAAGGATAAAATTCTTCACGTCATCTACTATGTGAGCATGACTTTGACAGAGGCATAGTTGAATTATGCAACTACAGAAAGGAGCTGCTAACCATTATGTTTGCTTTCGATAAATTCAGATCATATCTTATGGGACGGAAGGTAATTGTCTACACAGTTCATGCAGCTTTGAAATATCTATTGTCTAAGAAGGATGTGAAGCCTAGGCTGATTCGGTTGATACTTCTCCTTCAAGAGTTTGACTTGGAGATTCGAGGTAAGAAAGATAGCGAAAATGTGGTAGCAGACTACCTTTCAAGTCTTGAACAAGCAGAACATAGGGATGGGGACAGTATACATGATTCTTTCACAGATGATCGTAGCTTTGCTGTTGACTGTGGGTCATGGTATGTAGACATAGTGAATTACTTGGCGTGTAATGTGCTTTCACCTGAGTTAACACATCTCCAAAGGAAGAAATTCTTTTCGGAGTTGAAATACTATTATTGGGAGGATCCCATATTATATAAGAGAGGTGTTGATTAGATATTTCAAAGATGTGTGCCAAATGAGGAGATCCCTCAGATTCTAACTTTTTAGCTTATGCGCGGCATTTTGGGTATTCGAAGACTAAGATCGAAAGTTCTACAATCAGGATTTTATTGGCCCTCATTTTTTAAGGATGCTCATGAATTCGTAAAACATTGTGATCAATGCCAACGTGCATGGACTATCTCCAAAAGGCATGAGATTCCTTTGAATTCAATTCTAGAAGTGGAACTCTTCGATGTTTGGGGGATAAATTTTATGGGATCAATTCTATTATCTTACAATAGTAGCAACACCAAATAATGATGCTCGAGTGGTTGTTAATTTTTTGAAGAAAAACATATTCTTGCGCTTTGGCACCCCTAGAACCATTATTAGTGATTGGGGTAAACACTTCTGCAACAGGCTTCTGGAGTCAGTATTTACAAAATACGGGGTAAAACATCGGGTTGCTACACCTTATCATCCCCAAACAAGTGGCCAGGTGTAAGTGTCAAAACAGAGAGTTGGAGAGACTACTGGAGATAACCGTGAATGGCTTGAGAACTGATTAGCCAAAGAAGCTTGATGATGCATTGTGGGTATACCGAACTTTTTACAAAACACCAATCGGCATGTCACTATAGGGCCTTATGTTTGGGAAAGCTTGTTACCTTCCAGTAGAGTTGGAGCATCGTACATATTGGGCAGTAAAGCAACTGAACTTGGACATGACAGCAGTTAGAGAAAAGATGATGCTACAACTGAATGAATTAGATGAATTCTGAATGGAAGCTTTTGAGAATGTAAAGCTTTATAAGGAAAGGATAAAGAGACTACTTGATAAATACATCTAGAGGTGTGAGTTTACTCCAAGTCAAAAAGTACTGTTGTTCAATTTTAGGTTGAAAAGTTTTCTTGGGAAACTGTGCTCCAGATGGTCTGGACCATTTATAGTTGTTCAAGTCTTTCCACATAGAGCGATTGAGGTGATTCATGTGCCAAAAGACAAGTAAATGGGCAAAGTTTGAAAGCATATTGGGGTGGCGATATTGATAAAGAAAAGTCATTGTCCCAACTCCACAACCGAAATGATCAAGCTGCCAAGTCTAGCTAAAGACTATAAATTTAGTGCTTATTGGAAGGCAACCCAATTTCCTAATCTTTTTATTTATTTTGTTTTTCGTATTACATTGAATAATAGGTTGCATTAGTTATACGCACGTTTTAATTTATAGGGTATCACCATTCTATCAAGTTTCCTCTTAGGCCATTGACTTTATTGCTGGTTATTTCAATTGTTTGAACTAAGTAATACATGTTCTAGGTTATTTGATCTTTAATGTTTGATTTGACTGCTATTTGCAGAATATGACGTCGTAGAATGCTCAAACCAACATAGACCAAGGGGAAGACATGATGAAGAAGAGTGTCTAGCCGTCATACATAGTGCCTCATACCTTCAACAGAAAAATTTCGGGAGTACCTTCTTCTTTTTCTTCCCTAGCCCCTTATATTCTTATTTATACTTTATGACATTGAGAACAATATCGGTTTTAAGCTTGGAGGTGGGAAAAACTTTGAGTTTTTAAGTTTTCCTGTGTTTTTGTTTTGTTTTTTGTTTTTTTTTTTGTTATTGCTTTAGTATATAATAGAAAAATACAAAAAAAATCAAAGAACTAGAAAATTTTCAATAAAATAAATAAATAAATAATAAAAATATATCTTTTCTTGTTTTAGGTTCTTGTGTGTGTTAGATAGTTTGGCCGGCAGTGATGATTAAATTTGAGATTTGATATTGATTTATGAACTGTAAATATGATGCATGCTAGACTAATTGAGATTTAACCTTGCAAAATTTGATATTATACGTGCACTAGACATTGTGATGCTATGAATTGATTCATATAATTGATAGGTTGACACAGTTGGACATAGATGTTTCACCTAAACCATACTAAATTACTTATCCGTAGACCAAATTTAGCACAATTTGGAGGTGATTTTCCGCTGTAGGAAGATACGGATGTTGACATAGATTCCACGTGCGAAAACTTTTGTGTGAATTATCTTAGATTAACGAGATAACATTTGATGAAAATCTTAAGTTTGAGTTCGGTTTGCTTGAATACGTATTTGATTAAGGGCATTGCACTAATTAATGCATAATTTTTTTTAATAACTCTTCGAAACGTTTTTGACTTAGGTTATTAAGGCTGAAAGGGTGTTTAAAACCTGGTGCCTTAAAGTCATTGGACTTGGGAGTCATCGTCATAAAGCATGTTACATGGGTCATTTAAAAAGTTTAACGCAAAGAATACAAAAAAGAAAAATACTTTTGAAAATTAGAAAAATCAAGTGCATAAAAAAAGAGCACGAAAATGTTTTGATTAAGCCCCACACGCTTGTTTGAGGGAATTTGACTTTTGATGAAAGATAATTAGCCTTATTGAGTTTAGAATGTCAAAGCAATCAAAGAATTGGAGAATCCTTATTTATTAATATGTTGACATACAATTAGTAAAGTCCACCTGAGAGGGTGAGGATAGTAATGAAAAATTCAACATTAGATTACACACTGTGAAAAGAGTGACAAAATGACAAGTTTGGGGATGTCTGAATCATACGAGATGTTAAAGGATATATTTGAGCACAGAAGGTCGGGAATTGAAACAACTTTTAAAGTCATGATTGTCTACTTAATTCTTCACACACACATGCCAATTTTGCATTGGAAGAGTAGATTTAGTACTATAATTTCAAATACTGAGATAAAAAGCTAGATTGTCTAACCAAATACTTTTGCATGCTTGCGTGTCTGTTGTTATTTAGATTATAATTAAGTTTAAGGACAAACAAATGTTTAAGTTTTGAGAGTATTTAATATGTATATTTTATACACTTATTTGAGACCTAAAATAACGATATTTGATAGTTTTTTTGAGAATATATTCTAAATTGTTGTATTTTATGTTTGATAAGTGCAATTCTATGAATGAAGAAGGATTGAAGGAAAGAAGCAAGAGGTGACGAAAAATGACAAAATCCAAAGTACAAAGACTAACTTACATTACATGAAAGAATTGAGGATTTTGAAAGCAACAATTAACTAATTGGATCTCAACTTGGATAGACTTTTGTTTGGATAAAAAAATATAGGTTTTATATATACAAATATATATACACGACAGCCAGGATGTTGACGATATATACATGCACACCAAAGAAAGAAAACATTCAAAGGCTGGAAGAAAAAAGTTAGCTGGGAAATAAATATATATAGACGCATACATTGACAGGAGAGAGAATATATATATATACACCATCCGTATGCAGAGGCTACAAGTGGCGGTTACTTCGGATTTATATATACTAACATAAACAAAAAGAGAGACGACAAACACGAAGACGGAAAAAAGGCAGCTTCAACTAAAATCAATCATGTTTCGTCAATTTTTGGTAATATCATTCTACTTTTATTTGTTTAATTTCAATATTATGTTAGGCTATATTTTTACATTGCTAAGATATAGATGAACCATTGTTTTGAAATTTTTAATATTAACTAATTAATTTGTTAGAATGTTTATTATGGTTTAGATTGTTTTTCAATTAATTGACCATTAGTTGAATTTTTTGTGGATTTTATTATCATCGAGAGAGATAATATGATCGTTAGTACATAGTAATAAACATTGTGAAGTTCGATAGAGGATAGAGATATACATCTATGCTTCACATGATTTTTAGATGTTCTAGCTCGTTTAATACTTTCTTATATGTTGAAATCTTTTATAAAGATATAGAAATGTCACATATATGATTAGATTTAATTACTATCGAGAGAAGCTTTTAAAAGAATTTGAAATTTCGACCAACTCACATGATAACAATGAGTTATTTTAATTGTTATGCTAAAAATGGATTAATAAGAGGGATTCTATATCTTAGTAACGCATCTTAGAAATTTGATAAACTTTCACTTTGATTTTTAGTACGTGATAAGTTAGACGTAAATTTCTTACAAGTCATTATCGCTATTCGATTAAGGGTTTTATTAACCCGAACTCGATAAAAATGTAGTCCTTGTGGGTTCGACATTCTACACACTACTATATTAATTCCCGGTTCCCGCCATCACGGAACCCCTTGTAACTATTTCATATGAAGAAAATCAATCCCGATTTGAACACATATGAAAAGTGCTAACTGAATCAAGAATCCAACAGACTATATCGTTGTTGCTATCCTTGACTCTGCCCCTTCAATGATTACCCGTCTTCCTCTCATGAATAACAAGACGCTCTACATAGCCTTAGACCGACGACCAAATACTTCATCTTCTCCTTAAAATAAAGCGCATCATATACCTCGTCAATTGTAAGAGTATCCCGACTATAGAGAATGGTATCTCTAAAAGTCATATATGAAGGCTGCAACGAGCATAATAATATCAGCCCTAAATCCTCTTCATCATACTTAACTTCCATCGTTTCCAAATCAGCGGCGATTTCCTAGAACACCGATAGATGACCTTCCAAAGATCCACCTTCCGTCAAATAATGAGACTACAAGCGCTGCTTCAAGTGTGACTTACTTTTTAAGCTCTTTATCATACAAAGCTGCTCCGACTTTAACCAAATGCATCGGCACTTTTCTCTTTTACCACGTTTTAATGTAGTGTATATCATCATCTGATTTTTTCAATATTTTTAAGAACACGACATTGAGACATTTACTAGTAATGACATCCTTTTGTATGGGAACAATTTGTATAATAATCTTGTTTCTAATATAATTAACAAAAAAACATCAAAATTAAAACCAACATATGAACTGAAATCAAACTTTGGAACCTATAGATTTCATTTTTCCCAACATGCGTAAACCACCAACTAATTACAATACAAATTTATAGTAAATGCCTATGGCCATTGCCTAGAAGATCAACCAAGCTAGTAAAATATTTTCGACAAAACGGACCCACCATATAACCTGTTCAATAAGTTGAACACATTATCCATCCATTCTCGACTTGGACAGTGAGGGCCAGGAAAGGACAATTACTTCAACAATATTACACCATTAAACTCCGAATTATCGCAGCCTCAGGACTGTCAGCATCTACTGTAGACAGTAACTGGGATAGCCTTTCACTGAGATCATCCACTTCCCTATGCAGGCTTCTAATATAGTTGCAAGTCTCGTGAAGCACCTTATTTGCAGATGCCTATTCAACAACATTAAGTTGTTAGCCCAAAAGAAAAAAAAAACAAAAAAAGCACATTTTTATGCATGAATTGAACAACATTAACTTCTTAGTGAAATTACAAATACTTACACATACCTTGCTTGATCGGGTGTTGCGAATCTCAGGAAGATATTGTTGTAACCTAGAAATAAGTTCAATAATCTGATCATCTGTTATCCTGGAATTCCCACGGGCCGTTGACTGCCTTGACCTTCTGCTAGACATCTCTCTCTCTCTCTCTCTCTCTCTCTCTCTCTCTCTCTATATATATATATATATATATATATATATATATATAATTGAGTCTAGCAGATATAGATAATTAAT
>CAIGRP010090576.1:26463-60591 GCA_903798385.1 Fraxinus cuspidata
TATATATATATATATATATATATATATATATATAATTGAGTCTAGCAGAAATAGATAATTAATTTAATGCAAAATGGAAGGGAGCGACTTTAAGAAAAGTTTCGGTTTAGCATAAGATGGGAAATGTATATGTACACTTATAATTTATACACATATATATAGATTTACATATACATGTTGGGGGTTGGGGCGGGGGCGGGGGCGGGAGGAGGAGTGGAGTGGAGTTGAAGGAAAAGAAGAGAAATAAGTTTGTGAAAGGGGTGAAGCTGGCTAAAAATGTAATATGATTGTCTTTGTACCAACAAAGTGGACCTTCATGTATATGTCTCAATGTACAAAACCGCGTGACAATAGGACTTTTGCCACCCCTCGTCAACCCCCTGTCTACGCAATTATTTGCTTTACTTTTAAGTTGCTTATTTTGTTAAAACATAAAGTTAGATTGAATAGCGATCCACCTTTTTTTCTAGATTGTTTCTATAATGAGAATTTAATTGTACAATTATAATAATGAATGAAATAAAGGTGAAATTGTATTTGTAACAAATTTTAACTTCTTATTTCAAGTAAAGGATCATCATTGAGGACTAAAGTTACTATTTAGTATAAGGTCGAGGAACGGTTTATTGGGAAAAAAATGGGGGCAAGATTGCAAATAAGGTCAAAGTTGGGGATGATAACTTTAATTTACTCGAAAAATTGTGTTCCAATGGGAATTTAAAAAGTGAGATTTCGAATAAATGATTACACAGTGTTCGTGAAAAACCAAGTTGGGATCGTTGACAAGTCATAAGTTTAGTGAGTATCGTCGCACAAGGAATAGTTTTCAATTCAAATGTAATAGTTTTGTATAGAATTCGAATTATATAAATAAGAGAGATTTTGATTTGATTTTATGCTAAATTATCTAAAAAAAACAGTGAAAAGTATTTTTGTATCAAATTATAGATAATTTTCATGAATTTCGAATCCTCCTATTGCTACTTATTTTAATTCTTGATTTGTGATCTAGTTATGTTCATGCGCACTTGAAAATCGATAAGTTATGATATATAATTTCTTTTCCTAGATAAATTAAACTTATCATAATCACGTCCCGAATGTATTCCTAACTTGAATTTGAATGATTAGGATGCATTAAATTTTAGATTATCTATATGATTGTACATGTAATAAAAGTTATTCCTAATATATATTGCACATATGTTAATTTTGTTGTATTCTATACTTATTGCGAGTATTTCAAAACTACAATATGCAATTAATTATCTAATTGGTGGCTAATCAATTAAATAATGCAATGTGTATACAAAATTAATCAAGAAACGTAAAAAATAAATTAAATTACTAGTCTTGAATTCAAAACAAATAAACAATAGGGTTCATCTTCATTTAATATAAACGAATCTAGCCTAACATGATTTTATATAAATTACAAGAAAAACTATGAAAAAATATCACTCGAATCATGAAAGAATGTAAGAAATCTTGTTATGCAATTCCAAGGTAAAAGTTTTCAAAATTTTGATGCAATTGAATTCAATTCTTGCTGGGGTTTGACCTCCGATCTCAAAAGTAAGGAGTTGACCTCTTGTTCTTGATGGGTTTTATGATATTATCGTATATTTAGAGGTTAAGAGAGAGTTCCTCCCATGTTTTGATGTTGTATTGTATCTATAGGAGTTTTACGTCAAACAGGTAATTGTAGCAAGGCCCTTGAATTTGCCCCACGCAGCCAACCTCAGCCGTGGTTGCGCCAGGTAATTGATTTGCTCTCAGGACATTTTTGCTTGGGCAGGCGCGGCCGCGCAAGCTTTCCTCGTGCACGTCGGTTTGCGTGTTTTTATTTGTGAGCAGCTTTCAGTATTCTAGTCACGATGTTCTTTCTCGATGTCCGATTGAATTGATTTAAAGTGATTTGGAAAGCTATCTCAAAGAGATATAATATTTTTAGAAATATAATTTTTTCAATTCGAACTTTTGATAAACCAAAAATGGGTCACAATATGAAGTTGAAAATCTAGAGCATAACTTTTTCGACTGAAAATTGATTTGTGAAGATTCTTTGACTATATTTAAGTCCTTTAACTTCCTATTGCATTCAAATGATCCTATGTGATTTTAAATAATCATTTTATGATCTGAATCAACTATTGGATTTTTGTACTTTGATCCTCAAAATTTGAATTTCTTTCGTTTTCCCTTGTTTTTCGTTCATTCTTCCAATTTCATCAATTTACATTAAGTTTAACTTACCAAACAAAATTAACACATAATTAAGTCATAAGTTATCAAAATTAGTAACAATTTGTCCTTATAAATGTGTGAAATACATTTATCACGTAGTCTTCTTCTATTCGAAATATTGATTCATTAGAATAAAAGTCATCATTTATATTGATAGATTTGGGATTGCTAAGGGGTTGTTCTCTTCGTGTTTCGATTTTGTGTTTTTAGTTTTGAATTCATTTTGGGTTTTGTGTTTTGAGTGTCTATTATAAGATTTTTGAAAACGTGTTCTTTTTGCCATTTTCAAAATTCAAATTATAACTGAAAACCTCCAAAACGACTTTCGACAAAGTCGTTTTGGTTTGTTGTTTTTGGTTTTCTTTGTAAATTTTAACTTGTTTTCAAAAATACATTATTGAAAATAGGAAAGAAAACGCGTTTTCACTGTTTTGAAAAATCGAAAACAAGAAACGATTTGAAAATGACAAAGAGAATATGCTCTAAATTTTTGACAATTTCTCTATTTAATCATTTCCTTTTTGTTGTTGGATAACGCGTTTATATACATCACGAGTATAATTTGTGATAATGAAAAATGATCGACTAACGTCAAAAAATGTCAAATCCTTTGAGGATACGCGTTTCTTAATAAAATAACTATTAGAGATTTAAAGGTTCCTCCCATTCCTCCCTACTCTAGTCTCACAATTATTGGCTTTCCTCCTTGTTAGAGACATGACCACGAGAGGATTGCAAATTGCTAGGTATTCATCGTCAAAATATGACATTCAACATCATAGACGACATGGCACGTGGCCTAGTACTTATATTATGTAGGAAACATAATTCTAAATCAGGCAAAGAAATTAATTATTCTTGTTTTTGTCTACCCATAGTCACATGTCATGAATATCTTTTAATTAATGCAGGTGATTGTGTTTGAATAATTATTCGCGATGCACTATATTGGACTTGGAGTGATTAGCTATCATGAGTTGCAAATTAGTCATTAAACTTCCAATATATATGGCTGCACTACTAATTCTTACGACGAAACTATCCAAAACTCGTCACGTAATCCTCAATCCCAATATATTTTTTTGCAATATTTAAATTATAATTTAATATAATCAAGTATATTTTTTATTTATAAATTTCATATAGCCTATAATTTACTATAATTTATTATTCACGTAAGCACTTAAAAATAGTAGTAAACACAAAATTTAAAGTTGTCAAGAGTTTTGTCTCAATGATTTTGTCTTCATGAAGTTGGTCATCTTGCGTCCACGAACGAAGGTTTAAAACAATTTTACAAATATTTTAAGAGTTTCCATAATTAAGAAGTCATTGTTCAATTATGATGAGAGTTTGATTACCAACTCGCTAGGTTGGTAGTAGGTTTGGACTCCATACTACTATTTATTTAATGTATTTTGGGAAATTTACAAAATACACTTGTACATATGGTAATTACATTTAACATACCATATTTTTCAAATTACAATTTATATAATGGTTACAAAAAATATAATTTGCTGAAAGTTTTACAATTATTTATTATAAATATTAGTTAGACAAAAACAATTAATTGAAGTAACAAAGCACACTCTATATTACATTGTATATCATTTTGCAGACTATTTTCTAATTATTGATTTTTTCTTAAATTTTTTCTTAAAGTACTTTATATTGTTTAAGATTTACAAAATTTATTATCTCCTTTAAGATATGGCAGTGGAATTCCCCAATTAATCCCTCAATTAATCGGGAACGAAGCTCAGATGAGCTAAAATCCATTTCATGAGTTAGGAACAAGGATAATGGTGCTGATCACGTGTGTGTGTGTGTATATATATATATAGAGAGAGAGAGAGAGAGAGAGAGAGAGAGAGAGAGAGAGAGAGTAGTACACCAACACGAGGCGAGCCAGCGCTCGATGAGCCACGGCGGTCGCTCGCGTTGGTTCCATCCAAAAAGCCTCAAATGTGATTCGCATAAAGGGAGTCGGTGCAAAGAAGGTCAAGCATATTGTTTATGAAATTTGTTTTCCAATTGGGGAATCTTTTGCCTGCCCGAAGCCCATGAAATAGAAAATTCAGTTCACGATAGTAGCAATGCTGTGGAAAACCCCAAGAGGAAAAGCATTTTGGGCATAAGTCCGAGCTCCATTCCAGGGAAATGCAAAGGGGTGCGACAGCATCAGTGAGGCAAATGGGCTGCAGAAATTCGTGATCTATTAAAAAAGAAGAAAAATTTGGTTGGGTGCGTATAATACTGCTGAAGAAGCTGAAGATGCAACACTGCCTTCCAAAGGGAGTCACCAGAATTTTCTGGTTATGCTTATGGCCTACCACCTTCTATAGATGATTCTAGAGAATTAATTTGCAAACGTCAGCACTGTTCTTGTTTAATTGATAAGCAATCAGTTAGTTGTTTTTGTTATATGGCATCAGAGCTAGAATAGCTGATAATGACTGCACTAGCATTACTAATACAGATCAAAATCCAACACTACCTCAAAATTCAAATCCAAATCCAAACTCTCAGGATCCATCCCTTCCCAACAATCTATATTTCATCGGTGCAAATGAGAATTCAGGAGCATTGATGGTAACTCAGATGCTTGATTCTAGTAATTATCATTCTTGGGCAAGATCTATGAAAAGAGCTCTTCGAATAAAAAACTAACTTGGGTTTATTGATGGAAATCTCTGTGAGCCTGCTAATATCGATAGTCCCTTGATGGAGCATTGGCTTCGATGTAATGATATAGTTATCAGCTTGCTGCAAAACACCATGAGAGTAGACATTAATGCCAGCACGCTATATGCTGAAACAACAACAAATTGTGGCTGGAAGTAGCGTCTAGCTCAACAAAATGCTCCTAGAATCTATGAGGTCAAGCAGGGCATCACAACACTAATGCAAGGACATGACACGGTGAGCACTTATTTTTCAAAGCTGAAAACACTCCTTGATGAGCTGATAACTGCACATATGGAGGATATCGCCCGGGTCACAAGCTCTATGGAAAGGCGCAGGAAATTGCTATTTTTACTGATCAGAATGATGCTCCTATGGGGCCTGCACAGGAGCAAATTGGTGACAGAAACCAAGTTGTTTTGACTCAAGAGTAGCATGCTTAGATAATGGCCTTGCTCGAGTCACAAACCAGTCAATCTCATTCACTTTCTACTAGCCACGTTCTAAACTCTCACTCTACCAAACACATAGATGCACCTAAGATTTCTGGTACTTATATGTGTTTATCTACTCATAATGCTAAAAATAAAGACACTTCATCTGTACCTTGGATTATAGATACCAGAGCCACTGACCATATGGTTTGTTCAATTTCATTTTTCACAAATATTAAGTCTAAACTCTCTCAGACAATTATCCTACCTATGGAGATGTGACATTTGCAACTCATATAGGAGATGTTAGAATCACAGATGATTTATTTCTCCATGATGTCTTATGTGTTCCATCATTCTCATTTAATCTCATATCTGCCAGGAAACTTGCTCAAACATCTAATTGCTATCTCATATTTTCTTCTTATCTGTGTTATGTGCAAGACCTTGTACTGACATTGCTTATGATGGATCAAAGTATTTTCTTACCATTGTTGATGACCACAGCCGGTGCACTTGGACTTATTTATTAAAATTGAAATCTGATGCTTCAATTGCCTTGCAAATCTTTTATACAATGATTGAAACACAATTTGGTTCGAAAATTAAGATCATTAAAATTGATAATGGAGGATAATTTGACTTGAGACATTTCTATTCTAAAAATGGCATTATACATTAAACTTCATGTGCAGAAACTCCTCAGTAAAATACAATGGTTGAAAGGAAGCATCAACATATTCTAAATGTAGCTAGGGCACTAAAGTTTCGAAGTGGGTTACCTATGTTGTATTGGAATGATTTTATTCTAACAACAGTCTTCCTAATAAATATGACACCTACTCATATTCTAGATGACAAAACACCCTTAGAAGTTCTTTTCAAAACTAAACCAATCTACTCTAATCTGAGAGTGTTTGGTTACCGAGCCTTTGCTACCACACTTGCACACAACAGACATAAGTTTGATTCATGGGGAAGAAGGTACGTTTTCTTGGGATATCCATTTGGAACCAAAGGATACAAACTGCTTGACTTGGAAACTAACAAAACCTTTATATCAAGAAATGTGGTATTCCATGAAAACATTTTTCCCTACAAAAGCTGCAAAATCCAAGACCATTATGATGCTTCAAAACCTACTCATAATCTACCGATTCCTACCAACTTGGCTTATCCTGAACCAAGTAACATTAACCTAGATTATCCTATCAGTTCTAATTCTTAGCCACAAATGGAATCAACATAAGATTCCAATCAAAATATGGAGCTTTCAGAAATCAACCAACCTCTTGTTGAATTAGAGTCATCACCGAAGTCTTAGGTAATTCTCATATCTCTCGAAGGTCTGACAGAAATTGAAGAATACCTGCCTATTTACAAGACTTCATTTGCCAGCAAGCATCCTCATTCGCTCATTCTTAAGAGTCCAACAAGAAGAAAGGCACTATGACTTCAGGTAACCCCTTTCCCTTATGTGCAACACTTTCATATCACAAATTTTTTATCAAGCATAAAGTCTTTGCCTTATCCATACTTACACATCCAGAACCATCTAATTACCAAGAAGCTGTCAAATCCTTAGAATGGTGTAAAGCTATGCAGGCTGAAATATATGCTATTAAGCTAAACAAAACCTGGACTGTAACTTATTTGCCATTTGGAAAGGTTCCTATAGGGTGTAGATGGGTTTATAAGGTGAAGTTCAATGCTGATGGAACAATTGAGAGGTATAAAACAAGGCTAGTGGCGAAAGGATACACTCATATAGAAGAAATAGATTACCACAAGACCTTCTCACTTGTGGCAAAATTAGTAACTGTAAGAACCTTACTTGTAGTGGCAGCTGTAAAGGGTTGGTATCTACATCAATTTGATGTAAACAATGCATTTTTACGCGGAGACTTAGAAGAAGAAGTCTATATGCAAATCCATCCTAGCTATTCTATAATGGAGCTTCGAAAGTTTATAAACTCAACAAAAGTTTATATGGTTTAAAGCATGCATCTCATCAATGGTACTCAAAGTTGTCATTTTTTATCATTGAACATAGCTTTCATCAATCTAAGGTAGACTACACTTTGTTTACAAGAAGTACAAATGATTCTTTTATAGCCATACTGGCTTATGTTGATGACATAATAATGGCAGGTGATAATATAGAAGTTATCAATTCCCTTAAAGACTTGCTTGATGATAAGTTTAAGATTAAGGATTTGGGGAACTTGAAATACTTCCTTGGATTAGAGGTAGCTAGATCGACTAAGGAATTCAAATTTGCCAAAGAAAGTATGCGTTAGATATTCTAGCAGATTCAGGTACCATTGGAGTCACCCAGCCAAAATCCCACTTGATCAAAATACCAAGATGTCCAAAGATAAATGAGAGGCTCTTTCTGATCCAGCACCATATAGAAGATTAGTGGGAAGATTACTCTACCTGAGACCTGATCTATCATACTCAGTGCATTTGTTGAGTCAATACATGCAAAATCCTAGAACATCACACTTGAATGGTACATAGAAGGTGCTCAGACACATCAAGAGAGCACCGAGCCTAGGACTGTTGTTCTCCTCATCCTCAAGTTTACAATTTAAAGCTTATACTGATTCGGATTGGATGGGGATATCCAGATTCTAAGATATCAATAACAGGATATTGTGTCTTTATTGGTTCTTCACTAATATCTTAGAGATCCAAGAAGCAAAACACCTTTTCTAGATCATCAGCAGAAGCGGAATATAAGGATATGGCAGCTGTTTGTTGTGAGCTAACGTGGCTTAGATATGTTCTTAATGATTTACAAATTCCACACCCACAACTAGGTGAATTATTTTGTGATAATGAAGCTGCCTTACACATTGCGGCTAATCTAATGTTCCATGAAAGAATGAAGCACATTGAATTGGATTATCATCTAGTACATGACAAGATACAAGAATGAAGCATAATTACGAGATACTTCAGGACTGGCTCGCAAATTACTGACCTTTTTACTAAACCCCTATGTTCGGACATCTTTCATTCACATTTGTCCAAGATGGGAATAGAAAACATTTACTTTCCATCTTGAGGGGGGCTGTTGAAATATAGAATGGAGAGCAAGGAAAGAGCTAGAAGAATGTAGAATACGCTAGAATTGAGGCTGCCTCCACTTGCTGCAAGGAGTTAGAATAGATTCCAAAATTCCATTTGTAGTGCTAATGTATAACATATTTTTGTTTTGCCACCTGTACAAAGTTGTTATAAGTTGTGTATATATATTCTTGTTACTTTCTTCCCAATTCATTAACTAAATGACAAAATAGTACTTGTTGACCCTGAACAATATAACATTTAAGTGGATAACAAGCATCGGGCCCACTCACGCCAACTCAAGCAAATTTCAGCGTGTTTTAACCGGAACACCGGTGAGAAATGGAACGAACCGTGAACGCTGAAGATGCTTTGCAGTGGGAGACAAAAGTTTTCGAGCTCCGGTGAGTGAAATAAGAGTGATTGTACTAACAACAATCATCAATCAAATACTAATATAAACCAACTAAAAGATCAAACTCTAATATATGAAGAAAGACAATACTATATATTAAGAGTTTACAAGATGACTTACTTTATAAAGAGCACAATAGCCCAAAGTCTAAAATTCCAACCTTCTTTCAGTTACAATGTGGTTCTATTTATAGTGGTATAGCCGACGTGGTATCCCTTGGATTAGAGCCACGTGGCTTCATCTCCTTGATTGGGGCTTTACATCACTCCCTATCATACAAGTAATGCATTGACAATGAGTCAAACGACCCTATATAACAGGTTGGCCACCTGACACTTTTTATTACAAATGTTACATCAATTATTCCTAAAGATTTGCCTAAGAATCTTGTATGCAACAGCTTCGACTTCATGAGCTTCAGGTGTATTGAAGACCTCGGTTGGAGGGAACTTGTATTGGTTTTCTGAATGAAAAGATTTGGCTTCTTCCATCTCCCTTATGTAGTCCTTCGAACTCAAGCACTTCGGCTGTTTAGATGGTGCTTTGGAGTAATTGCTTCGACCATACACATGATTTTGTTAGATTTGACCAGTTAGGTTTTTGTTGTCTTTTCTGCCTACGTGAATTGATACGTGACACTTTGACTCGAGCCTCAGCTGTGGAGCGTAACAATAGTCCCCCAAATCTAGGGATGATTATTTATATACAGCATGGACTTTGTATTTATAAGAAATTTTGCTAACTGCGTGAACTACCTGCTAAATGTTGTCCAAAGTTGTATACTTAGTGGTATTTCTCTTGCTAGAATAATTTTAAGGAGTGTCAGCGAGGCGAGTTAAATCTGAAGCTGTTAATTTCGAAGTACCTTTGCACATCTGAGACCTGGTCCGAATTAGCTGAAGAGGAGTGGTTCCAACCTCCACTAGGTCTCCAACTTACGAATTATAAGGAGCCTGATTTTAAGTCATTTGAGGAGTATGAGACGTCCTCAATTTTTGTGCCCAAATTATTTGTTGTCTTTATACATTTTCCAGGAAAAACAGTTGAGAGGGTTTAACTTCCCATACGCCCAGCCATAATTTAATGCATAGTGATGGCTGTCGTGCACATGTCCTATGAAGTTCATGCGCATGAAAGTGTGTGTGGCACACACTTTGATCTAGACCATAGAAGACGGAGCAGTTGAGACATTGAGTGGCTCAGATTAAAGCTTCAAATGAACGGTCAAGTGATTCGGATCATCATCCAACGACTGGGATTAAGAATCTCTGCCTATAAAAGGCAAACATTAATGGCAAAAAATCACTTTTGTCTCCACGAAATCAATAATATTTTCTACGAAAACTCTCTTCATTTCTTTTCTTCAAAAACTCTTAAGTTTTCCTTCTTTTAGCTTTCGATCTCCGATGACACTCCATTTTTCAAATGGCATCTTCAAATTCTACTGGGGTAATGTAGATCTGAGTGAGGTGGTAGCTGAAATGGGGGTTCAAATTACAAACATAGCAAATCTGGTCTGAACCATTCAAGCTAGGCAAAGTGTTTGCCTTTTAGGGAGGGTAGGAAAAATAACAAAATAGCTTGGGGGGCAACGAAAATTCCTTCCTCCGTTAATTCGACCCACTAAGCCAATCTAAGGGAGAAATACCATACACCATATGACATTGAACTCCTTCCCTCCATTCTTGATGAGCGAGCCTACTATCCGAGATCGTGCTATGTAGCTATCAGAAAGTTCCTTTTAAAAGCTAAGCTTACCTGTATTTACACCCATTCTTTAGAGTCGTTCTTACATTGTACGGGCTGTCCCCTACCTAGCTCGTTCCCAATGCTTGGGCCCAATTAGTGGGGACATGCTTCTTATTATAGGAAACTTCCCTTGGAAAGGACATGCCTCTCCATGTCTTCCGAACCGTATTTAAACCTTGGGTTCTCGGGAAATGGGACTCAAAAGGGTGGTATTCCCTATGTCCGTAGGGGTCACATTCCCTCTTTCTCTTGGGCCTTCCTCCCTCTATCAAATGATAGAAGGAGACGTGGTTTTGGGTAAGGGAAAAGTGGCAGGAATGTGAGAGAGATAATGTCTTTCATGTGAAAGTTCCGACCTCTTACTCCAAAGCCCATGAATGTTGTACTTGTATTTTTATTTTTCTATTTTAATAACTTTGGTGCTAACATTCTCCTATTATGTTTCAGGGTCGAATTGAGCACTTCAAATTAAGCGAGAGTGATTGAAGACTTTGACAGATATCTACCACCAACCCTCCCCATCTCGCAATTTCGACCGTTTGATCATTTCCAGAAGATTTTTTGAAGAATTTTGTCTGATGGCCAAAAGAGGTACCGTACTCCTTTTTACAAACTTTATTTTATTAAACTTTTGAAATTGTTGCTGACCCTGTTACTTGTTTCTATAGAAAACTTTGAGAAGCAGAAGCACCACACCTGGATATGGCCACAATACTCACTACCACTTCTACCTATGAGGGTAGAAAAGGCCAGCTACCGTGGAGCTCTAGAGGTAGGACTCTGCTGAGAAGGCCAAGTCTGCACACAACCCCACCTCTTCTGAGGCTCCTCAAAGAACAAGGCTCGCCGTCTAGAAGAGGAGCGATGAGCTGGCTTCTGAGAGTCTTACCCTACTTTCTCTAGAGGTTCAGATGGCAATAACCACTTTTTACAAGTACTGAACAGAGAGCTGACAGAATTTAGTGGAGATGAGTAACGTCGTGAATGTAATTTCAACGATGGTAAGCCAGGTGGGGAGGGCTGAGGCTGTCTTAAAGCCTCTCAGGCTAAGGAGGCTGCCACTAAAGCCAAAGTGGAAGCTGGGTCTTGGAAGAAGAAGAGTTCTGATGAGTTTGTGAAGCTTGCTTCTGCCTTGGTAGAAATTGAAAATCTAAAAAATGAGGTTCACTTGTCTCAAAGTGAAGTAGTCTCGCTTACGAAGCAAGTGGAGACGTTCGACGCCCATAAAAGGCTAGCAGCTGAAGCCTTGGAGAAGGCTAACCAAGAGAATATTGCTCTAAAAGAGCAAGTGGAGAGCTAAACTTAAAGGTATCTGGCTTATTGAAGAAGCGAAGGCGGCCCGGCAAGAAGCTCAGTCTGCTAGGGATGATGCCGAGAAATGGTTCTTCGCCAACTTCCATTTGACCGGGGCATACCAGAGCTTCGTGAAGTACTAGCAGAGGTATACGTACACAGAAATAGCTGAGTCGATTGAGGTGAATGTCAAGGGCATCGACATTTCAGGGCTGAGGTCATATTTTCTCGAAGATGGTGAGCAGGAACCTCAAACTCCGGCAGAGGGTAGCCAAGTGATAGAAATTGAGGATGACACTGCTCAAAAGGCTCCTGAAGCCGTGGCACCAAATGCCATTGTACAATTTGTAGCTCCTCCTCTCCATCTGTATAGATGATAGGCTTTTTCTTTTTTGGCTTCGGCCCCATTTGTAAATATTTGCTTAGTTAATGAAATTTTTTCTTTTTACACACTTGTGTTATTTACTTTTTGTATCTACCTTTTGTTTGTTGTGAAGCTCTTTGGTGTAGTTCGAATTACGAATCACTTCTTCTTCAATAAACATTAAACTTGTACACATCGAACTTTTAGTAATAACTTTAGACTTATAACAACAACAAACTTATGTAGATCGTACTTTAATGACAACTTCAAACTTATTTGGAAGGTCGTGTACCTTTATTAACTTTCTGAACCTGCATTCCAGATTTCAATTATGATATCTGACTGAAACTCTTAACCACTTCAGAGTTTGATTCAAAACTTTGTTTATTTGTAATTCGCACAAGTGTTGGCGATTTGCTTGCCTTCTTTTCCTAAGCATGAGGTTGAGTGTTCGCCCATGCTAAGGCCTCTCCAACAACTTTAGTTATTATAGGCATATGCCACTTCACGAGCGTAGAGGTAGTCCATTCTGGAATCCAACTCTTCGTTGAAGCAGTCACTATGCGACCGCATAGTTGAGATAGGCATGCGGTCGCATGCCTTTACAATGAGACCAAAGAGGGACCTTTCATTTGATCTATGCGATCGCATAGAGTTATACTTTGCGGCCACATAGTTCATTCTAGTTGCGAATTTTCCCAAATTTCACGTAATTTTCTATTTAAGTTAAAACTCTATTTTGTAATATTTTTTTTTTGGCTTAATTCCATTTTTAGCTAGGTTTTATGGGTCCCCTATAAATAGGACTCGTTCTTTTCATTGTAAGACACAACATTATTACTTATATTTATTGAGAGACAAATTTGCTTTCGAATTCTTGTTCTTCATTGAACAAATCACGAACTTATCAAGATTCTTATTGTGGCGTTCAAATCAACCAGGTGAGATTCTCTAATATTCAATCAAAATGGTCAACATATTGTCTTCGTATTGTTGTTTATTTTGATTTGTTATTTTCGAATCAAATCCAAAACTTTGATTACTTAAAATTTCTTGGGTTCAATTTTAATCTAATCGTAGGTTCGTAGTTCTTCACTACATGAGTTCATATATGTTGGTATCAAAGATTAGGCTCCAAAATCAAGATTATATCCTTTTTCTTTTTCGTTTGAGTCTTTATTTCATTTTTCTTGCATTCTTCGTGTTCTTCTATTTAAGTTTTTTGATCCGTAATTTTTCTGTCAAAAATTTAAATTTTGTTTTTGTGCTAATTTTATGTCCAAATTAACTTCCATTTTCTTTGCCAGTATCATAGTTGAATTCCGAGTAAAAAAAAAAACAAATTCGAAAAAAAATCAGAAATTCAGAAAATTATGTAAAAAGTCAAATTAAAAAAAAAGGTTTATTTGTTATTATTTATCTCTGAAATTGCCAGCCAATTACGTTATCTATTGTGTAAAATTCAAAAACCACTTTCTTAGATTCATATTCCATTCCATACATCCAATTCAATTCCTTTCTTTGTTGAATTTTCCAAATTTCCAAAATCTCACTCAAAATCGAGGTTTGAATTCTACGAGAATAATTCTTGGTTTCGTTTAAATTTTTCCTTTAAAGTACATGGGTGAAAGCATTGAGTGAAAAAATACAGAGTGAAGAGATCAATAGAGGGAAGAAGCCGAATTGAGTGATACACCAGGGCACATTGGTGAGGCATAAATAAATTTTAAAATTTAGTATGTGTGACATAGACAGATCAACACCACGCCGAAATAAGAGATTCTACCTCTATCCATTTGGCGAAGTAATCAATGGCGATGATTGCAAAGCTAGAATTTTCTCTCCCCTTAGGAAGAGAACCTATAAGGATAATTCCCCATTTAACAAACGACAATCGGTTGGATACAAAGCTTAGCTCTTGGAAAGGCTGCCTCTGAACTGTGTCAAAGTATTGACACTTATCACATTTTCTGACAAGCTATTTCGCATCATTTTTCAAGGTAGGCCATTAGTATCCCTACATCAACACTTTCTGTGCTAAGGACCATCCTCCTATGTGATTACCACAGACCCCTTCATGGATCTCTCGAAGCACATAATTGGCTTGCTCTCCACCTATGCATCGAAGTATGGGTAGGGAGAATCCTCGTTTATATAGCAAATTATCTTGGAAGACGAAGTTAGGGGCTCGTCTTCAGAGCTTCTGTGGCTCCTTTTTTTCAGACGGCAATGTCTGGTCCTTGAGGAAAGATATGATTGAATTCATTCACAAATGAGTAACTTCGACCCAAATTACCTCTTCACCAATGGTGGTGGAGGGTCTGGGAAGATGGTCTATGGGTACTACAGTAAGCAGTTCAAAATCTCTACTACTTGCCAACTTCGAAAGGGCATCGGCATGAACATTTTTTGAGAGTGATAATTGTATCATCTCAAATCTTTCGAAAGTTGGAACAAACTCCCTAACCAATTTCATGTATGCGGCCATAAACTTATCTCTAGTTGAAAAGTTGTCATGAACCTGGCTTACTACCAGCTGGGAATCATTGCTGATTTTGAACCTCTTTGCTTGCATTTTCTTGTCTAGTCTGAGACTAGCAAGGAGGACTTCGTATCTTGTTGCATTATTGGTGGCTTTGAAGTCGAATCTTACTGCATGAGTAAGCTTATATCCTTTCGGAGTGACAAGGACCATCCCTGCTCCTGTCTCGTATCTCCTAACGATCTGTCGATAAAAAGGCTCTATGTAGGAGGTTCGATAGGTTCCATCATCTCTTCCATTTCTGGAACAGGGGTGAACTTTGCCAGAAAATCTGCTAGGTTCCATTCCTTGATGGCAGCCCTTGGTTTGAACACGATATCAAACTCCATGAGTTCCATAGTCTACTTTAAAACAAATATGGTGTGGGCCTGGAAATATGGCCACAATTTCAGGGAGGCTATCACCAAAGAGAGTGCTAGCTTCTCCATGTCTGGATAGCGAGTCTCGGCTACCAAAAGTGCTTTGCTTATATAATAGACAAGCAACTGGTGACCATTCTCTTCCCTTATTAGGACTAAACTGATAGCCTCAGCGGTTACTGCCAAGTACAACTGTAATAGCTCGTCAATGTTTCGCTTGGAGAGGAAGAGGCCTATCCTAAGTGCTTCTTCAGCTCTTACAAGGCTACCTCACATTCTCCTATCCATTGGAACTTATTTCCACCTTTCAAAATTTTAAGAAAAGGTAGGCACTTATCTGTGGCCTTAAAGGCGAAGTAGTTCAATGCAACTACGTGTCCAGTGAGGCTCTGTACCTCCTTTGGCTTCTGAGGTGACCTCATACCAATTAAAGCTTGATCTTCTTCGCGTTGGCCTCTGCCCCCTCTGGTTGACAATATAGCCTAGAAACGTTCTAGAAACAATTCCAAAGGCACACTTTAAAGGATTGAGTCTCATTCTGTACCTCTTTAATATTTGAAACGTTTTGCTGATATCTTCAACATGATCCCTTGCTTTTAAACTTTTTACTAACATGTCTTCCACATAAACCTCCATGGATTTTCCAATAAGGTTAGTGAATATTTTATTAACAAGTCTTTGGTAGGTAGCTCCGATATTTTTCAACTCGAAGGGAATAACATTGTAGCAATAAAGGCTCTTGTCTGTAATGAAGGACATGTGTTCTTCATCTGTTGTGAGCATTAGGATCTAATTGTACTTGGAATATTCATCCATCAAGCTAAGAAGTTCATGTTTGGCAGTCAAATCTACAAGTTGGTCTATCCAAGAAAGTAGGAAGCTGTCCTTGGGACAAGCTTGATTGAGGCTTGAGAAGTCCACAAAAACCCTCCACTTGACATTGTGCTTCTTGACCAGCATGAGGTTAGAAACCCACTTTGGATACACGGACTCCCGAATAAAACGGTTGTCGATCAACTTTTTAACTTTGTCTCTTAGGGCCTCATATCTTTCCAGGTTAAGGGCTCTTCTCTTCTTCCTATGTGATGTCGCCTTTTGATCAATGTTCAAGCGATGGAAACTGATCTTTTGGTTAATGCTGACCATATCCCCGTACTTCCAAGTGAAAACGTCTAGATTTTTCAGCAAAAAATTTTTTAGTTTTTTCTTGTCTTCTATTGACAGATTTCTTCCAACCTACAAATGTTTGGAGGGGTCCTGTGGGTCTACTGGGAGGCTCTCATGTTCTTCTATTGGAATTGTTTGAGGCACAATCAATGATTCGAGGGTTGAGTTCCTCCAAACTTTTTGCTTCTTCAGCAACCCTCTTTTCGTCACGGATTGTATGTTCTTCACAGATAATCCCTTTTTCAAAAGTACGTATAATTCTAAGAATGTCCTCTTCTTCAAAGGCATCTGCCATTTCGATGTCTTCCCTTTGTTCAGGGTTCCTCCCTTGTTCAGGGGCATCGTCCATGTCAATGTCTGTGTGGATCATATTGATATTTCTTGGTTCGACTTTCCTTAGGGAATACGAGTGACAATTCTTCGCACTCAATTGGTCACCTCTAATTGTGGCTATGCCATTCTCGGTTGGGAACTTCATGCACAAATGGTGAATGGAGGTGACGACCTATAATTCCTTCAAGGCTGGCCTCTCCAACACTGCGTGATAAACGGAATGATTATCCATCATCAAGAATTCCATGAAATGGTAAATAGTCAAAGGTGTAGTCTCATCTCTATTGCTAGAGTAATTTTATCTCTTGGAATGATGCTATCACCCGTGAAGCCGTACAAGGGGAAACTCACTGGGGTTAGCCCATGATACTCTTTTATCTTATCGAAAGTAGTTCCAAAGATGATATTGACAGAGCTCCAATTGTCCACTAGCATTCGTTTAAGGCCATTGTATGTTACAACGGCCCTCACTACTAAGGCATCGCAGTGTGGAAAATGTACACCCCTTGTATCATCTTGGGTGAAGATGATAGGTAGAACTCTCCTTTCACTAGAGGCTCGATTGACTAATAATCTTGTCATTAGAGGTACGCTCTTCCCTGGCGTAATTTCTCTAGGAGTTCCTAGATTCTCCCCCAACGTATGGGCCTCCAAAAATTGTATCAATGTTCCTGATGGGCTCTTGACCAACATTTGCTAGGGGCTTCTCCTTTATCTTTGACCCTCTCTTGTTCGTTATGCATCAATGTCTCTCCTCCTCAGAGCTTCATTTCTGCTTGGACGTCTCTACTCAACATTCTTAGGCTGTTAAGTCTGCCCTAAAGGAGCATCTCTTCGGGAGTGCCTATTCCTCCCCTGGTTGGCATTCTGAGGGTGACTGGCATTGTTCCTACAGCCTTTAGTATTGTGGTTGTAGGAACGATGATATGTACAATAGAGGGATGCTTCACACTTATTTCTAGGTTTTGCGCCTCACTTTCTACCTCTTTGATAGGGTCTATTCTGGTACATTACAGCACCAAAGTTTACTTTCTCATAGGCCAAGGTGGCCATTGCATTTAGTGTTGTTGCAGCTAATGCTTGTCCTAAGTTAAGAGAGGTTGATTGTCCGTCTAGATAGTTTGTCAAGTGAGAGGTGGAATCTCTTCCTCTTTGTCTTTGTAGAGGTGGAAGCCCTTGGTTTGCCATGTTCCTGTGATCTCTCAATTCTTCCTTGAGGATATCCTGCCTTATCATTTCCAACAAGGTGCATGCTCATCAATAGGATAGCACGTGAAGGTTCCCCTTTATCAAGGTGTTTGCTCATCCTCAGATGTACATTTTCTTTTCTGCTTGAACTCATGTCTGTAAATTCCTGAACATTCATTTTTTAACGATCAAACTGATTTTGAACCAAACTATTTTTTCCTTTGAATTTTCCAACTGTTCTTTCTTCAAGAACACCCCTTTTCCAAGGGCTAGAAAATTTCTCTCAATTTACTTCCCAATGGATTTATGTAATTAAAGTGTATGGTTTTCCATAGACGACGTCAATCTATTGATCCCAAAAAATGTGATGTTCATGTAGACAACAAGCATCGGGCCCACTCATACCAACTCAAGCAAATTTAGATGCATTTTGACCGAAACATCGGTGAGAAATAGAACAAATCGTGAATGCGAAAAATACTTTAAGATGGGAGACAAAAGTATTTGAGCTCCAGTAAGTGAAACAAGGGTGACTGCACTAATAACAATCACCAATGGAATACTAATGTAAACCAACTAAAAGATCAAACTCAAATATATGAAGAAAGAGAATATTGTATATTAAGAGTTTACAAGATGACTTGCTTTATCAAGAGCTCAAGAGCCCCAAGTCTAAAATTATAACCCTTTTTAGTTACAAAGTGGTTCTATTTATAGTGTTGTGACCGACGTGGTATCTGTTGGATCAGAGCCACATGGTCCCATTTCCTTGACTGAGGCTTTACATCACTGCCATCATACAATTAATGCATTGACAATAAGTCAACCACCATATACAACAGGCTAACCCACCTGACACTTTTTATTACAAACGTTACATCAATCACTTCTAAAGATTTGCCTAAGAATCTTGTATGAGATAGCTTCAGCTTCATGAGCTTCAAGTGAATTGAGGTCCTTGACTGGAGGGAACTTTTATTGGTTCTCTGAATAAAGAGCTTCGCTTCTTCCATCTTCCTTATGTAATACTTCGAACTCAAGCACTTCGATTGTTTAAGCGGCAATTCAGAGTAAGAGCTTCGGCCATTCACATGATTTCGTTAGATTTGTCTAGTTAGGTTTTGTTGACTTCTCTGCTTACGTAGATTGTTATGTGATGCTTTGACTTGAGGCTCGACTGTGAGGTGTAATAGCGCTAAAACTTTGAAATAGTTTTCGAGTGCTAAATGAAATTGGATGGCTGAAATCTCATGGCATAGCGATGAGTATTATTTGTATCGTCGTCCCCTTTTATGAATGTTATTATGAGTCCAAATCAAAATTCGAATGTTCTCTCTACACTATTATTTTTCCCCATTTTTGTTAAACATTTCAACAATATATTCTATATCAGTCCCTTTTAGCTCAGAAGAACTCGACCCCAAGTTATAATCTGGATATGAAGACTCATCATCTTTATAACTCATACAAATCTGCCACATTGAATTTTCGAGAAATACCTATAGAAGCTGGTAAATTAATAATATAGGCATTGTTGTTAATAATATGGGCAATGCTGCTTCGATTCAAACTTTTCCTAAATGGCTTCCACAGTGTAATCTAAAAGTATCCTACAACCTTTGTGTCCCAATCTAATGTAATAGATTTGGGAACTCCATGCAATCAAACAACTTCCCTAGTAAACAATTTGGCAATATGAGATGCATCTGAGGTCTTTCGACTAGTTATAAAGTGAGCCATCTTGGAGAGCTTATAACCAACCACCACCACAAAAATAGAATCTACTTCTAGTTGAGTACGAGGTAATCCCATAACGAAATCCATAGCAAGATATTGACATATGCCCTGGTGGACCAGAAGTGGCATGTACAATCCGGTATTCTACACTTGACCCTTTGACACCTGACAAGTATAACATTTTTTTACTATAACTCCACAATCTCGCTTAAACTATTGCCAATAATATCTAGCTTCCAAATTGGCTATTATCTTGTCACGTCCCAAGTGGATTAGACCTTCACCATGCAGATCTCGAATCAACTTTTCACGAAGAGAACAAACAAAAATGAAAATTTGGTTGCCCTTGAACAAATATCCATCACCGATATAGAAATGTGTCACTACTTCACAATCACACACTTGCTCCAAATTTCCTTAAAGTTGTGATCATCTACATACAGTTCCTTCAGGCACTCAAATCCTGCAATTTCCTGATTATGCTTAAGGCTTGATTTTTCTTTTCTATTGGAAGAGGATAATAGTTTCTCCTCCTTTGCACGAGTGTTTTCTTAATACGATTCTTAGTTGATATTGTATTTAACAGAAATTTTTTAATACCTTCCTCATCTTTGTGTGGTAATAATGCTTTTACAAATGAAGGAATTTGAATAGAAATATTTGTTACATAGTAAACTTTTTGTATGTTTTATGTCACATGAACAAGATGAAACTTTGTGAGATGCAGTTCAACAATATAATGGAAAGTTCTATGATTGTTTGGAACATTGTTGGCTTTGTTATTTGAATATAATATAATTTTTTTATATAATATATTTTTTTGTTTTTTTGTTGATTTTTAAGTTAACAAGTTAATAATTGGTTATATAATACACTTGTATCGGAGATTCAAAATTTTTTAAGTTTTACAACTTATTTTATAAAAGGTGCATAATCAAAGAAAATGATGGAGAATAAACACATATAAGTTGGGGTTAATTTCAATTGTAGTATTCACTTCTTCAATTTGTCAATCTCAATTTGAAGTTTAACAATTTAGATTGGAATCTTTATAAATGTGATTTGTGGAGTACATAACAATGAAAGAGCGGCATTGATCATATATTTGGAAGATCAATTAGGTGTTTATATATTTTGCCCCTGATTGATTGCCATTATTTGAAGACTCTTTTTTTCTACATATTCATTTTCAACCACACATTCACACAATAAAATATTCTGCACGTAATTCCAAATTTATTTTCTAATTTTTAGCCACACATTCTCTTAAAAATTACTATTCAAGACATTATTTCTCCCAGATAATGGCTATCAAACAAGAGCCTCGTTTTACATGTCATTATTTTAAATAGGAAAATGGGGTGCAACTAAAAGAATTCTTGGTGGCAATATAGATACCTTAAAATTTTAGCAGCCAAAGTTACAAGAATAAGTAAATAATTTTTATTTTTATTTTTTTAAATTTAAGGAGCGTTTGGTTTATTGTTTTCAAGTTTCAACCTTCAACTTTTAAGATTATTTCAATTTGATCCTACCTCCAAAAGGAAATTTCAAGACTTCATCTCTATTCTCTACTTGCGACGTTCGGACAAAAGAAAAGGAAGGCAGATCACCAAAACAATTGGTAAGATTTTCAACCAAAATTGCAAGACCTATAAACTTCTAGAAAATTGCAAAATCGGAGGAGGCTCTGAATCCATTACAATGTTTTGATTTGATGCCTTCTAATCCTTTGAAAACCCTAAGTGAATGAGATCTTGAATAAGTAATAAAGTGATGAATAGTGTGTCGAACCCACCAGGACTATATGTTTTATCGAGTTAAAATTAATTGTAACTATAATCAAATAGCAAACAAATTTTGTGATTTTCTATACTAATCCTTAAATCATCAATTAAACTAATGAAAGTAAGTAAATGTGTCTTTCATATATGTGAGATGCATTACTAAGTTGTCGAATCCCTCTTATTATTCCATTTTTAGTGTAACAATTAAAGTGAATATTTGAAATCATTCATGTTGATCAATGTACCTAATTTAATTGAAAACATCTATTGATAACAATCAAATATATCCCCTCATGTGATCCTTCTATCTCTCGATGAAAGATGAAAGCATGATAAATATATTAATAAGTGCTAGAACACCTATTAAAATCATTTAAAGCACAGATGTATATCTTTATCCTCTATTGAATCTTACAATATTTGTTATATTGTGTTTAAACAATATTATCTCTCTCTCTCACACACATAAAAACTTTGGACTTCACCATTTTTCACCAATTTTTACTTTTCTTTCGATTCCTCATTCAACCATTGAGTTTTACAAATATAACATAAAATACAACAAATTTCGCTTCCTCCAAGACCAATGGTTTCTTGGGTGAATTATGTAATTTGACTTTCCCAACTCCTAGTTTCCTGAAAGTAGACAAAGACATTAAGTTTACACTTGTATCGTATCACATAAAGCATTAAAATGAAATAGTTTGCCTAGTGAAATAGGTAAAGTGAAACTCCCTAGGTCCTTGAGTTCTGGTAGTAATTTATTTTGCAGCCTTATAGGGCTCTCCTCCGTCAATGCATTTTCTTCCCAGTCTGGAAGCTTTCTTCTCTTAGATATCATGTCCTTCAGAACTTTACATATATCTGGATCATCGGATTTTGTCGATAAATGAGATGTTGATGTAGAGCTTTTTTAGCATATCCAGAAACTTTTCAAATTAATCATCGAGATTTCTCTTTCCCCGTCTTTGTGAAAAAGGTAGTGGTGACACATATTCTTTAGTAAGAGCGGTTTCTTTAACCTTTGGATCATTTGATGTTCTTTATGTCTCTACTTCTTTGTTTTGCTCAAATTTCTCCAATTGCTTCTCAACTGTGGTATGTACCGTTTTTTTTTTTTTGTAGCAACTGATCTCTTTATATCAATCTAGTTGAACTCCACTATAGATAGTTATTATCTCAATGTATTTTTCCTCTACTACCTTTACTGCCATTATTTGCTATTTGAGATTTATCTCATTGTCACTGGGCAATGCTCCTAGTAGTCTCTCTGAAAGTGCTTTCTCTATTTGTTCCATCTAATTTCTAAGTTCTTGATGGAAGCTCATTGAACTTGCAAGGTTTTATCAATTTTTTTGCATGTGTTGGTAGATATCTCCGCCAATTTGGTAACAAGATCTTCTAACGAAGATTTATCTTTACTCTGTTGAAAACGTGGTGGTGTAGTCTATTGTGGCACAATATGAGCTCTCTGATTGTTGCTCTATTGAAAATTTGGGTGATTCCTCCAGCCTGAGTAGTAAGTGTTAGGACTTTGATTGTGTTGTTATCTTTGAAAATTTTGAGTGTAGTTCATATCCTTCACTGTCTGAACAAAATGAGACCCTATATTACAATCAACACACTCGTGATTCACTCCACAATGTTTGCATTTCGGTCCCATTATTTGGGCTGCGTTCATCTGATTCACCTTTTGTGTCAGTGATGCTAACTGTGCTGAAATTGCTTTTAAAGAATCAACTTCAAATATCCTACTAACTTTCGTCCATTCGTCCTTTCAATAGGCTAAAATGCACTGGTGAATGCCAAATCCTCCATGATTTGGTAAACTTGATCCATAGTTCTTTTGTGATAAAACAATCGCATGTAGAGTCTATGTTAGCCCTGCATATCAGATTCAGAGCAATGTAAAAGTATTGCACCTAAAGTCATTTATGCAATCTGTGTTGTGGGCATTGACGGAGTAAATTCTTGTATTTTTTACAAGCCTTTGAATAGCATTGTGAGTCCAGTTGTTGGAATGTGGTAATCTCATCCCTCAGCTTTGCAATCCTTTTCGGCGGGAAATACTTGTTAAGGAATTTCTAACTCAATTTGTTCCAAATAGTGATACTTGATGTGGACAAGTGTCTAACCACTCTTTGGTTGAATCTCTCAATGTGTATGGGAAAAGCCTCAATCTGATTGCTTCACTTTACATCCCTGAATACTCGATAGGTACACAAATGTCCAAAAATTTTGATATATGAGAATTGAGATTCTCTGTAGCTCTCCCAAAGAATTATAGCAAATTTTGGAACATGTTGAACACATCAGTCCTCAAGTGAAAGTTTTCCTAACCAAACGTCGGATATACTATGCTAGACTAGCTTTCCATAATCGGTAGAACCATGTAATCCCCCATTAGCCTTGCATTTTCATTAGCTGTAGCCACATTTGGTTTTATTGCTTCCAGATTAGTCCCGATGACTATTTGATTTGAATTGTTTTCTTCTTTTTGTTTTTGGTGTGTTTTCAATTGTTATCTTTTTCAAAAGTTGAATATTCATTCAAAATCCAAGTCAAATTGAGTAAGATCACTGGTTCTCGAACTTCGCATACAAGGTCCTAAAAAGGAAGCAGTAAATAGTGTAAAATTTTTCCAATATAATGAACTAAACTTCCAAAAAAAAAAAAAAGAAAAATTTAGATTAAAGCTAAGATTAACTTATCAAAAACAATAATCCCCAACAACGGTGTCAAAACCTGATCCTTAACAAATAATAAAGTGATAAATGGAGTGTCGAACCCATGAGGATTATGTGTTTGATCGCGTCAAAATTAATTGCAACTTTAATCGAATAGCAAACAAATTTTGTGATTTTTTATACTAATCACTAAATTATCAATTAAACTAATGAAAGTAAGTAAATGTATTTTTCAAATATTTAAAATGCATTGTTAAGATGTCAGATCTCACTTGTTATTCCATTTTTAGTATAACAATTTGAAATCTTTCATGTTGGTTAATATTCCTAATTTAATTGAAAGAATCTCTCGATAACGATCAAATATATTCCCCTCATATAACCCTTTTATCTCTCAATGAAAGATATAAATATGATAAATGCATTAATAAGTGCTCGAATACCTATTAAAACCATATAAAGTATAGAGATATATCTCTATCATCTATCGAAACTTACAATGTTTATTATATTTTACATAAATCATATTATCTCTCTCGATAATAATAAAATCTAGTAACAATTCAATTGATAATCAACCAATTGAAAAGAATGATAACCAAAAAAAAAGATAATAAATATCCACAAATCAAACTAAATTAAAGTAAAATAATTAGTTAAAACTAAAAATATCATAACAAGGGTTCGTCTCATCCTAATAATGTATTAAACTAGCCTAACATATCGAAATTACAAAAAACCATATTTAAGTGAAAAGACATAACTCGAATTTTTAATAAATTGAAAACATGAAGATTAATTTTGAAATCTTAAATCTTTTCAATGGTTTTTTGATAAGTCTCCACTTACATATTCTCTTTTTTACTCAAAAATCAAGTTTGAATTTTCTCTTGATTGAATTCTTGTAAGTCCCCTTTAATTCTCTCACTAAAATTATCAAATTTCCTACTTTAATGATAATAATTGAGTTTTAACTAAAATAGAAAATTGCGCAAAATTTGAAAAAATTGCGTCTCAGTTTGAACTATGCAGCCACATAGGTTTATTCCATGCGGTTGCATAGGCCAGTAGGATGCCCTCTCTCTGGTCACGGTATGTATGCATGCAGCTGCATGCATATGAGTGCTATGCATTCGTATAGCTTCGCCATTCAACTCACTTATCCGCTGCTCGAACCAAGTTGATCTATCTTATTTATTCTTCCAAACCTAACATGAAACTTGTCCCGTTGCTTGCCATGATTAATGTTTCGTCCACCATGACTTGAGCAAGCAATTCCGTAGCTTCCTTGACTTGCTTTTCTCGCGACCTAGTCATCGGTCCTCCCTCAATCCTTACTCGAACTTGTCTTCGTATCATGAATCACACCATCCCCTCCATCTTCGAAAGGATTCATCCTCAAATCTTTACCTGCATCAAAGAGATAAAGATCAGAGATATTAAAATTAGTCGAAACATTATACTCACCTAGAAGATCTAATTTGTAGGTAGAAAAACGTTGTTTCCTCAAGTGCACTCAAACCTAATATCCCAGTTCAAATGTAACGCATTTTCATCCATTATTTGCTGGAGAAGTATAATGTTCATTTTTCTTCTCAATTTGGAGCCTTAAATTTTCATAGAGTGATTTCACCAAATTGACATTCTTCTTTCCATCTAAACTACCCCTTTCATTCACAGGTAAAAGAATTAAATCCAAATGTGTTAGTAGATTAAAATCATATACAATTTCAAAATGCGAGTAAAAATTAGTAGAATGTGTGGCCCTATTATATGCAAATTCAATGATAGTAAACACTCCTTCCAACTCTTCAAGTTTTTACTAACTATGGTGCATAACAATTGTATCATAGTCCTATTAACTCCCTTAGTTTGCCCATCCGTTTGTGGGTTACAAGTAGTAGAAAATAATAGCTTGGTTCCTAACTTGTTCCACAAAATTCTCTAAAAGTGACTAAGAAATTTAACATTCATATCTGATACAACGCTTCTAGGAATCCAATGCAAGAGTACTACTTTCTTAAAAAATAAATTTGCAATATTGATGGCATCAATAAAATGTGTCATCTTACTAAATCTATCTACCACTACAAATATAGAATCTCTTCCTTTCTTAGTCTTAGGTAAACCCAACACAAAATCCATAGACACGTCAACCGAAGGTTCACTAGGGAGAGGTAATGACATATATAAACCCTAGGGTAGAACCTTAGATTTATAATTTTTGTAAGCATCTACCACAAATTCGATCAACATCAACTTTCATCTTAGGCCAATAAAAATATTCACCTAACATCTCTAAGGTCTTCTTAACCCAAAAATGATCCATTAGACCTCCACCATGTACTTTACGTAATAATAATTCTCTCATTGAACATTTAGGAACACATAAATTATTCTCTTAGAATAAATACCCATCATGCATAAAGAATCTATCTATAGCACCCTTATCACATGATTCGTATATATGAGAGAAATCTGGATCATTATCATACATGTCATTAACATATTTAAATCCCAGTAATTTGACATCTAAAGAAGTTAAAAGCACGTACCTTCTTGGTAAAGCATCTGTTTCCACATTTTCTTTACCTTATTTATATCGAACAACATAAGGAAATATCTCGATGAACTCCATCTACCTTGTATGTCTCTTGTTTAGCTTGACTTGACCCATTAAATGTTTCAAGGACTCATGGTGTGAATCACGAACTCATTTGACCATAGGTAGTGATGTCATGTCTCCAAAGCTCGAACAAGTGCATATAACTCATGGTTATATGTAGGATAGTTGAGAGCTGCTCCATTTAACTTTTCACTAAAGTAAGTTATTGTCCTTCGTTCCTGCATTAAGACAACTCCAATACCGATTCTTGTGGCATCACATTCAATCTCAAAAGTATTGTTAAAGTTAGGTAATGATAAAACTGGTGCGGTACACAGCCTATCTTTAATAGTATTTAAAGCATGCTTTTGTTCAATACCCTAAAGAAATCCTACACTTTTCTTTATAGTCTCTATGAGTGGTATGGCAAACGTGCTAAAGTCTTTAACAAAACGCCTATAAAAACTAGCTAGCCCATGAAAGCTCCTTATCTCAATTATTCTTTTAGGTACTAACCACTCCTTGATGGCTTTAATTTTCTCCCCCATCTACTTCAATACCCTTGGCACTAACAACATAACTAAGAAAAACAACATTTTTCATGCAAAATGTGTACTTTTTAGAGTTTAGCATAAAGTTGCTCTTACCTTAAGACCACAAACACACATCATAAATGCCATTTATGTTCATTTAGATTCTTACTATACGTTAATATGCAATCAAAGTAAACTATTACGAATTTACCTATGAATGCACGTAAAACATGATTCATTAATCTCATAAATGAGCTATGTGCATTAGTAAGTCCAAATGACATAACTAACCACTTATACAATTCATATTTAGTTATAAAAATAGTTTTCCATTCATCTCCTTCTCTCATCCCATTCTGATGATAACAACTTTTAAGGTCAATTTTACTAAATATATTTGATCCATACAATTCATCTAACATATCATTTAACCAAGGAATAGGATAATAATACTTTATCGTTATATTTTTTATGGCCCTGAAATCGACAGACATCCTCTGAGTTCCATCTTTCTTTGGCACAAGTAGTGCATCATGGCACATGGACTTATACTCTCCGCACATACCCTTTGCTCTTCAAATCTTCCACTTGTATTTGAAGTTTCTTAGTCTATTAGGATTACTCTGATAATTTGGCATGTTTGGAATTATAGCTCCAGGTACGAAGTCAATTTGATATTCAATGCCTCGAATGTGTGGTAGCTCACTAGGCATGTCCTCTGAAAACACGTTTTTGAATTTCTGCAACAAAGAAGTAGCCAAACTAGGGAAGAGTGTATTACATTCCTCAAGATTGAGGAATGGCTCCTTATAAACTAATAAGATCATATGTTGATTCTCAAGCCCTCTTCAAATCACTCTCCTTTGCAAGGAAATTCACTTCGACTTTTCAGTCCTTTCACGTGACTCTTTTTCTTTCCTCTCTTATGACTTTACTCTTTTTTTCCCACTTTTAGCCACCTCACTATTTTCCCTCTTCCTCTCTTGTTGTGAAAGGTCAATCTTCCATTTTTTCTCAATCTTTTTTCTTCCTCACCTTTCAACTTAATTTGATCTTCATACACTTGTTATGGTGTCAACGGTACAAGAGTAGTATATTTCCCATCCTTAGTAAAGTTGTACCTATTTTTGTACCCTCATGAATTACCTTCCTATCATATTACCATAGCTTCCCCAACAAAATATGTCTGATATGCATACGAACTATATCACACATCGCTTCATCATGATATATCCCAATTGAGAAACCCACCAACATTCTCATATTCACCTTAACATCTTCACATTCATTCAACCATTGCAATTTGTAAGGCTTACGATGTTTTAGCATAGTTAATCCCAAATTTTCAACAAGTGTTGTGCTAGCCATATTGGTACAACTACCCATCATCAATAATCATACTACATACCTTGTTGTTGACGTGACATTTTGTATAAAATATGTTTTCCCTTTGTCTCTTCAAGTCATCAACTTTGACTTGAGAACTAAGAGCTCGTTGTGTAACCAACAACTCTCCCATTACATACTTCACTTCCTCACCATCGCCAGCATCTTCCAATTTCAGCATGTCATTAGATTCACCATCACTATCACTCACCACTTCTCCATTATCGTGCAAGATCATCATCCTTTTGTTTGGACATTGAGAAGCAATGTGTCCCGACCCTATGCACCTGAAGCATTTGATATCTCGATTCCTAGATGGTAGAGAATCCATCTTGGGTGTAGCTTTGCTAGCAACTTCTTCTCTTCCCTTCAATAGCTCAGCACTACATTTTAAAGTAGCCCCATCACTTTATTATTATTATTATTCCACTTCGGTTTCCAAGAAGAGTTAGAACCTAAAAAACCCGATGTATATATAGTTGTTCCATTCCTCTTCAATTGCCTTTCCATTTTCATAGATACATGTAGCATGTCTTCCAACTCCACATAATGTTGCACATCTACCACATTAGCTATATCTTTATTCAAACCATTCAAAAATTGGGCCATGGTGGTCTTTCTATCCTCCTCAACATTCGCTCTAATCATTGCAATCTCTATCTCTTTATGATAATCCTCCACACTCCTAGAGCCTTAGTAGAAGCTTTGCAATTATAAATGAAGCTCTCGATAATATTGATTAAACATGAGCATCTTTCTCATGATAGCCCTCAATTCTTCACATGTATTAATAAGCCTCTCATTATTCCTTCTCCTAGATGTTACTACTTGATCCACTAAATGATAGCATAATCTGTAAATTCAAGTACCGCAATTTTTACCTTCTTTTCCTTCTAGTAATTGTGACAATCAAATATCAACTCTAATTTATTTTCCCACTCCAAGTATGCCTTCGGATCACTCCTTCCTTTGAATGAAGGAATTTTCATCTTGATATTGCCCATACTTCTATCAACAACATTTCCAACAAGATCTCTACTCCTCCTTTCATGCTTAACTCATCTATCTCTCATTCTTCCTAACTCGATCTACAAATGCATCCTCATCAATATCACTATCTACTTTCCATTCACCAACATAATCCACTCTATGATCCGCCTTCCTTGCCTCCTTGGATTAGGAATTTCTCTGGGATGTTCCCTGCATAAATTACCAAGCAACGTATTTTGCTTATCCAGTCTGTCTTTCACATCCTCAAACAACATTTCGAACCGTCGTATCACCTTATCTGACATGTTGACTTGGTTATTATTCCTGCTTGAAGTAGAATTGTCTCTATCAAACATTCTAAATCTAATTTAATATTTGTCTGACGTGTATACGCTCGTGTATCACTCAAATTGGCTTTTTCCCTCTGTTAGTCTCACTACACTTGCATTTTTCCACTCAATACTTTCTTACAAGTGCTTCAAATAACTAATTCAATCTCAATCAAAATTAATCATTATAGAGTTTCAAACCAAGAATTAAGAAAATTGACTTTAGAATGACTCAAAAGTAGGAATGACGCTTTAAATGGACACTAAGGAAATATTTAAGAAGGTGCTTCTTGAATTTGAATTGAACACTTTTGAATTGGTAATATTTTTTTTTACTAGGACAAATGGAAATTGGACGCTAATGGCAAGTTTTCAATTTTTTTAAATTTTTTTTTCATTTTTTGCTTGGAATTCAACTAAATATCAGCAAAAGAGACATAAACTGACTTGGATGCTAGATTAGCACACAAACAAGTTTTGATTTTTTGATTTTAGTATTTTATGGATTGGAAACTCAAAAAATAAAGAATGCGAAGAACACAAAGAACGGAAAACAAAAGACTCAAACAAAAAGGGCAAATAAATAGGATATAACCTTGATTTTTGAACCTTACTTTGATACCAACTTATGCGAACCCACGTAATAATGGTAGCTATGAAACCTAAACAAGTTTTATTCAACCCAAGAAAGTCAAGAAATCAATGTTTTAAGCTTGATTCAAAAATAGTGAATCAAGGAACCAACACAATCACCAACAATATGTTGACCCTGTGATTACAAGACTTAGGAATCTCACACAATTTTGTTTGAATTCTACAAGAAATATTTTTGATAAGTTCACAATTAGATTAATGAAAAACAAGAAGAAAGTAATATGTCTTTCAATTAATCTATTAATAAATTGTGATTTTACAATGAATAGAATAATTCTATTTATAAGGAATCCCTAAAATCCTAATAAAAACTGAATTAAACTCTTAAAATAACCAAATAAATCATAAAATTGAGTTTTAACTAAAATAGAAAATTGCGCGAAATTTGGAAAAATCGTGTCCCAATTTGAACTATACAACCGCATAGGTTTATGCCATGCATTTGAATAGGCCAGTAGGATGCCCTCTCTCTGGTCACAGTATGGATGCATGTGATCCCATGCATAGGAGTGCTATGCAGTCGTATAGCTTCGCCATTTAACTATTTCGTTTGCTGTTTGAACCAAGTTGATCAATCTTGTTTCTTCTTCCTTGCCCAACATGAAACTTTTTACGTTGCTTGCCGTGATTAATATTTCGTCCACTGTGGCTTGAGCAAGAAATCTCATAACTTCCTTGACTTTCTTCGCTTGCAACCTAGTCATCAGTCCTCCCTCAACGATAAATGGATTATTGCCCCCAACTTGCCATCGTATCATGGATCACATCATATTCCATTCATTTTTGAATTCTAATTCCATCCAATTGCCTCCTAACAGTTTTCAAAGTATTGTCTTGTAGTCCAAATCAACTAGTGAATATTTGCAATTTGGTCCTCAAACTTTGGACTTCGTCATTTTTCACCAATTTTTACTTTTTTCTTTCGATTCCTCATTCAACCATATATAACATAAAATACAACAAGTTAGAATATATTTTGTCAAAAAAACTATCAAATATAGTTATTTAAGTGTATAAAATATACTTATCACCCTCATAGTGAGAATTTGTTCCATTAAATAGAAAATTAAGGTACAAATCACGTTCTAATTTTTATCAATTACAACTACTTTTGAGACTCGTGGTATTTATATTTACACCATATAATGAAAATGTATTATATATACACTAATTATGGAAAGAAGCCCCTTAATTGCTTCCGTTTACACTTAATACTAGGAGAATATAATACAATGTACATTCGACTATAAGGTGAAATCCTAAAATAATAGGTCTTAACAAATAATGGAGTATTTTCGTAGGAATATGAGATAAATAACTGCCAAAATTGTGAACTCCTAATTAAATTTCCAATAAAATTCAGCTCATACACAAATTCTAATAAAATCTCCACTTTGACACAAATTTCACTTAAATAAACAAAACTTCAATTTTTAACAAGAATTCTCCACTTGAAAACAAATTCCATTGCTAGGAATATAATTTAACTATTCAACAAAATTCTTCGACATAACTCTCTAACCAAAATTCTCCAACAAAATTATCCATATATTTCACAAAAGCCCTCAAGGACAAACTCAACAAACGTAAATTGAATCCAAGCACTGCTTATCAATAAGATTACCTTGGGTGCCAGTTTTGGTCGAATTATCACCACAAGCAATAAGATCATCAAAATCACAACTAAATCCATTTGAGTTATCAAATTTGCTTGAATTATCTCCACAAGCAACACGATCACAACTAACTCCATATGAGTTAACACTTATCAAAGCATAAGCAACCAAATCAGCCTCACTAGACCTCTCCTAAAATCTAATATATATTTTCTTCAACTTAGTGATAGTTGCATCAAACATGATCATAGAACCCTGCAAGACATATAACTAGGACCTTCTCTGCCCCCTTTATCACGACTCAATCCTTACGCTCTGATACTACTTGTTATGAAACAAGCCAATACCAATTTGTTATGATACTAGTTTGTTACGAAAAACGAGAATATGAAAAATCAAACAACAAGAAAGTAGATTTGCGTGGAAACCTAAGATGGGAAAAAATTATGGGCAAAGGAAGAGAATTCATTAATAATCAATCATGGATGATTATAAAGGATCTCTTTGGACCAAACTAATAAGATAGACAACCGATCAATCTGAATATATGTTGTACACCACATATTTTTATATTCAAAGAATCATACATCAGGAAAATATAATACAATTAACAATTTAATATAAGGTAGAATCCTAATATAATAGGTTTAACAAATAATGAATTATTTAAGTTGGAATATGAGAGAAAAAAAAAACTGTCAAAATCCCGAAAGCTTTTTCGTATCCGTCTTGAATTCATTCAAGACTTCTTCAAATCATACTACCAATTCCCAATCGAACTCACAACTAAATTCCTATATAATTCGGGCAACAAGTCCATATTCCTTCTATATAAGCTTCAGAAAGGATTTTAACGCACTGAAAAGTTCATAATTTTCTGAATGAAGAACATGGTCCCCATAACTACTTCTCATTAATTTGCCCACATGCACAAAATGGGAAATTTAAATGTTGTAGTGCGTAATTATTTTTTGGACCAGTTGATTGGACGTAAATCTGATGATCAGTCTCCACCAGCTGACCACAGATATCTCCAATCCCTCCTCGATTCAAGAAAGCTTTTAATTTAAACATCACAGTTTGCTGTACTTTGCTTGTGGAAGTAATTCTCGTTGAGAATTAAAGAGAAATTTCATTTATAGTGATTTTTATTGTTAAGGGAAAAACAATTTATGTCTATTAAAGCTTTCATTGTATTAGAAATTTGTACAATTAGATAGAAATTTACTCACCAAACCCTCATGTATTTTATAAGAAAAATATCATCTTTACCACAACCAATTTCTACTATTTAAGAATAAAAAAGAATTAACAAAAAGATTCTAAGAATTTCATGGGCTCATATCAAAACAAACCTGATGAAAATTTGTGGTGTAACCCTCGTGCTTGACTTTCGAGCTCATCAGTGATTGACATCAATTCCACTACACACCCACATATCCGGCATCAATGTCCTGCCAATGCTTGTTTGCAAATACGTGGATCCGCCAAATCTTTCCTTTCCTGATCGCTTTTATTGGAATTTTTAGCATGTTTGTGGAAACTAGAGACTGGTTTCTCTTTCAAATTCATTAGAATTTACTTCTTTTAGCATTCCTTTCCAAAAATCAAGAAAAGGGACTTGAAATTGCATGGGGAATATATATTGAGATCCTTATTGCTTCCATTTTTCAATTGATGTCCTTTTACATTTTGACACTTTGAGTCAAAAGTCCGAACAATTCTATGGTCAGTGCGTAGAAGTGCCTGTGTTCATGATGAAAAATAACTGGGAGTTCTTCGTTGTCGACGTGTGAAGTTGAAATCTTGATAGTAATTGTAAAATAAGACATCACGAGATTGGTTGACGATGGAAAGATGTGATTGTGACGTAGCGGAAGGTTATAGGAAAGATGAACAATCTCACAAAAGTGAGAAAACTCACGAGAAACTTTTATTCAATTCAAAAAA